>JAPWTK010000168.1:757500-922316 GCA_029963805.1 Aromia moschata | reverse complement strand
TTTGCATGTTATTAACCTTACAAAAAATTATATTTTGGTCATATCTCGTTTTTAATTTTATGTGAGACAAATTCAACTTTTTTTCTCTTTCTGGTTCCTGTATATGAAAATATACTTATGATGAATTTAAATATTTATTTATTATTTCTTATATACAGTGTGTTTCTAAATTACATTAGAATACATAAGGGGTGATACAACATGGTAAGATAATGGTAGTTAGCAAGGATTTTTTTAAAATGTCAATTGTTTTCAAATTAAAGCTTGTCAATGTCAACAATCATTACCTCATATTCCGCACAATTCTGTTATAGCAATGGACAACGCATCTTACCATTCACGCTTACTAAATAGAATTTCCGATATATGTAGATACCAAGAAGGAAGATCTATAGAGACATCCAAAAAAAACGTCATCAAAGTTGGCCGAGAAAAAAAGACGTGTTTCTATTCTTAATCGAATTTATAACCTTATTTACTTGTCAAGACTGTCACATCATATGACAGCCATTGTTTATTTTACAAATTGTGACAGTCACTTGTCAAAAGTTTGACATAACCGAAAAGCTTAGACATGACCGCTATTTCCATCTCTCTGTTCATAGCCAGAGTTGATGACGTTTTTTTGGATGGCTCTGTATTAAAGTTTGTGCAAGAAAAAAAGTTCCTAAAAATAAACCAACTAAAAAGGTCTTATTAGATCTTATAAGAAAATAAAATTTTAGAAAATAATACTGTATTGATAATATGTGTCAATCACATGGTCATACTGTTCTTTGACCACCATATTATTGTGTACTTAGTTCGATTGAACAAATCTAGGCTTCACTAAAAAAAGTACGTCAACGAAGCAAGTCGCCTACGACAGATTCAATTGTTATAAACAATATCAGATATGTGGTTAATGATCTCAATCAAACTGATGGAAATATGGAAAAACTGTGTTCGTCATGTAATAAAATTAGAAAATGAATACACTGTTTTACCACTGGGTGATTGTTGTTCTGATTCTGACAGTGATTGTTAATTGCTTTTTAAAAAACAATACATATTTAAAACTTTAAAGACAAGTTTAAGGTGATTTGCATATTTTAATTATTGTACTTTGCAATACTTTGCCGACTTTTTTCATCTGTTCCAATTGACTCCGACCATAATTTGAGACTCCATTAAATGTCGGTTTATATGCAGATTTTCTCCAAAATTAACTTCTTTTCTATCTACTAGTTATACTAATAGATGTTCCTCTGAACTTAACAACATGTGGCTGCTTCAAGACGGCGTACCGCCACACTTCAGTATAGCTGTGCGAGAATATCTGAATCCAGTATTTCTTCATCGATGGATAGGTATGTCGAAATGGACCCTTAGGTTGGGCAGCTCAGTGTCCAGATTTAAATTCTATTGATTTCTTTTTCAGGGGTCATTTAAAACAATTAGTATATACTACGCCAACCAATGATATCGAAGATATCCGATTGCGAATAAAAGGGTGCCAAATTATCGGAGAGACCAGGAATTTTTCACTGAGTTTTCCACTGAATTTTTAAAGGCTTAGGAAATATAGACACTTCGAAAACATTTTGTACTATTCGTTTGTTAATGTCGTGCTATTTAATTATTTAAAGTTTCTGTTAAAAATTGTAATAATAATTTAAAGTCGATTTACTGTTAAACGGTTAAGTTTAGCGACTTGAATTAAGAGTACCTTTTTTTAAAGAGTTCTAAGGAAAAAAGTTATGGCGAAATATTTTTTATTGTTGATAAAATACCTTCTGGCGGCGCATAATGAATTAAAAAAAGTTATTTTAAAACAGAATTTAAAAAAATAACTAACAAGCTGTAACTTATCCTTATGAACTACATACCATTATTTTACTATGTTGTATCACCTCCTTAAGTATTATGATGCATATTCGAAATACACTATATATGTACATTTTTTAACAACTTTATTTGAAATTTAATATCTTAAAATTTCATTCCATTTTTTTAGACCCATTACATCTAATTGAAAACCTGAAATGATGCAAAATTATAAAATACAATTCCATGAACACTAATCGAATTTAACAGGTACCATTCAAATGCATACAAAAGGAAATACATTTAGTCAAATGTAACAAATTAAAGCAATCGTTGAATATTCGCATTAGATTAAACCCAGTGTTATTTAAAACCAAAACAATTTTTAATCTATTTAAATACAATTATTTTACTATTTTAAAGTACTAAGCTAGATTAACAATCCCTAATATTAATAAGCGATTGATTTTCCCTCAAAATGTATGCTATAATTAATATTATTATAATTATCAGAATTATATCCAGTATACTTTAAAATTCTAGGTACGATATCAAGTCTCAACTAGTTTCCTAAACTATAATATAGATATATTATATAGGGTCCAGCAAAAGTCTGCAATGCCTATTATATTTTTAACTATTTGTTTTATATACAACTTTTTTCAAATAAAAGATTTCTGACTTTTGTATGTTTTAGCGATTTTAATTTTATTGATTCTTCAAATGTTTTGTAGCTGTGGCAGCCATCTTTGTTTTTTTTAAATAGTCCACTATTCTGAGTACGACTATAAAACTTCATGAGGTTACATAATAATATTTCGAGAAAATTAAGTTTTTTAATAGCTGCTACAGTTGGAAAACAACTGAAGAAATAAAAAAAGATCATCGGAACATGTGAAAAAACCACCAATGGGATCACTACTTCCACATCCAACTTTTCCACATTTAATTTGATTAAATGGCTTAAAACATAAGTTAATTTATTACATAACCATAAGTCAAGTTAATAAACGAGTTATTTGGATATGACCTTTATCTTATCACTTGTCATATGGATATGATTGGTATGACCGTTACGACTCATAGACTTTCTGATCTCTATGACCTTTTCGGCCACTATTACCTTTATGGCAGGTACGACTTTTGCGACCAATATGATCTCTATGACCTACCTATATGACCCATATAACCTTTACAACCTATATGGCTTTAATGACCTAAATGAACTTAATGACCTCTATTGCTTATGATATTTATGACCTTGATGATCTATTTTGGATATGGATGTGGAAATAAAAATAAGAGTAGAGACTTAATGAATGATATATTTGAGTTTTTCTAACTCAAAAACCTATAAAATGATACGTCGCATGAATATCATTATTAATTCACATAACATACGACAAAACAACCGCACCCTCCTCTCATGTGCACAACAAAAACACCATCAGCTAAATGAAAATATGAATTTATATTAATATTTGGTTTGGCTACACTACAAGTATTAAAAAATGCTTAATATTTTCCTTATATTTTATTCTAGTTATCACAACCCCCGTACCCGAGCAAGGTGGTGGGGTGAGGGCAGGGTATAAGAATATTCGATCCCTCACCCTATTAAGCTAAAAAACGTTAAAGTTGCAGATTCTTTAATGTTGTATATGTGCCTCAAATTTGATGTGCATACCTTGCATTGTTTACGAGATCCCTCTTTATCCCCCAACCCCTTAACCGCTCAAAATATAATCAGCTCCAGACCTCGTATTGGTACATTGGTGTTCTAAATTTTAAGTTGGTATTTTAGCGCGTTCTCGTGTTATCGTGTACATAAAAACGGTTAACAGCGACATATTTTTTTTGCTTAAAATTAACATTCCGATGTTTCAGAAATTTAAAACTTTTAAGTCTATTAAACGAATAACGAATTTTTAAATTTTCATGAATACTCCACTACGTGGATGTGGAAGTAACATGAGAATAGAGGCTTATTTATGTGATATTTGAATTGTTCTACCTCAAAAAATCTATAAAACCTCACTTGAATATCTTTTTTAATTCGCATTAAAATCCACTTGCCCCCACCCCTACTGTGGGACAACAAATAACACCATCAACCAAATCAAAACAAATTTATGATTTAGCTTGGCAAGTCATATATACATATGTTTTCACAAATTTTTAATAGTCTCCTTACATTCTGTTTTGAGGGAGGGGGAGGTGGTTAAGAAGAGTAGACATTTTTTTTAAGTAAATCTGCTCCAGATCTCGTCAATATACATAAGTGTTTCAAATTTCAAGTTGATATCTCAAAGCATTCTGGAGATATCGTGCACACAAGAAATATTAACAGACCTACAAACAGACAGAAAATGTTTTCGCTTAAAGTTAAAACCTCGACGTTTATAAAATATTTAAAACTTTTTTTCATTGATCCTACACTTCGTGGATGTGGAAATGAAATGTCGGACAAGTTTTATTTGATAACGTTTCCTATAATTAAAAATAGATCGTATATGTAAAGCAGACATCGGCCGGTTGTAAAAAAAGACAAATGCTACACTTCTCGTTCTAACTACTAACGCAGGTGGTGAGAGGGCTTGTCTTATTCCTTCACTACCTTCGATACGTATGCGATTGCTTCTTATCTGTCGTCTCACTTCTATTTGTCCTTTTTCATAACTGGCCGATGTCGGCTTTAGACACACGGTATAGGCATTATTCCAGACTATTGCCGGACTCTGTATAGACACTAAAAACACGATTCAAATTTACCCTATATACTTCCTTATATAGGCCTTTATACTTACGGATATTTTATCCTTCGTCCTGATATATCTGAACCTCTGAACGTAATAGAACACTAGCCACGTCAATGATATTATCATTAGCACTATGAATGTTATTGACACGAATAACACCGATGTTCTGAAAAAGAAAAAATAACTAATATTAACGCAGTACAAACAAAATGGTCTGTGTAAACAAATATATGTATATATCGTCATATTTTAGCACTACATTCCTCATAACGTGGTTAATTATGATATTAACAATTGGCACAGGTGTGAATTATAAATATGTCGCTAATAACGACCTATAAACAGCAATAGTAATTGTGAAATATTGCAGACGGCAACCAGTCTAATCTAATTATATTGCACTCGCTGTCTTGAAAGGATTTCACCGAGGATTTTATTAAACTGTTTGTCAAAATTAGCGGAACACTTTTTAAATGGGCGCCTTTTGGATCATATTCGGGATAGAGATTTGCGGTTGGTAAATCCCCCGACGTCACTGGGCTGTAGCGTAAGGGGGCAGACCAGTATAAAACTAATTATATTGCTACCTTCTCAAAAGGCGGTCTTCTTTCATGTATATCTCCCCCAATCGTCACTGTCTGTCAATTATGTCTTCTCAGTTTTGCAAAGGGTTTAGTTAGAGAGCGCCTCGTTCACATTACTTTACTTATTTATATTGTCTTGTGTAATATACGTGATGAAGAGAGGTTTGCCTCATCTAAGAGGAAAGGCCTGATGACAACGAAAGAAACCCAAATCGCCTTTATGAAGCAGAGAAAGAGAAAGAGCTGGAGGCTGCAGTAGAAGAGATGTCGTATATACCAGGCGTTGATATGTACTGGTGTCACCAAAGAATCTCTTAAAAAGTATAGGAAATCCCCAGAAACTATCCATCTCAATATAATGGTGTTTTTTCTCAAAACGCCATTTCCTGGTATGGTGGGCAGTATAGAGAAAAAACTGTACCAGCAATCACATTAGGATTAGGGTCACCCATTGAATCAAAAATTACTATTCAAAAAAAAAATTACTGATAGGAAAGAAGAACTGGAAAGATGATAAAACCCTTTAAAACATGTGTCCTACCCTTTCAATCTCATTACAACCCTCGTAAGTCACCTAGAGTTAATCGTTTTGCTGGCTCTGACCTCTATTGGGCGATGAGACCTGGGCGCGTGAACGCTCGGCTGGCCCAGACTGGATAGTACCTGTCTAACGTCAGAGTAATGGCAGTCAGATTTCCTCCAATTCTGTGAGTGCATCGATCTACGTGGCTTACCTTACCACAGCATTTATCATATTTTTAATTAATTAGTAAAGTTGGCCGAAATGTGCCGTGGGACATAGGCGCACGCATCATAATATATATAATACAAAAAATGTAACTAATATTAAATATAGTAACAAAAGCAATACATTCACACTTTATAATCATACAAGTATGTAATTTGGTTTGCTGTTCCTTAATAGCTGCAGCTTCGGCAGGATTTAATTGTAAAATTTATGCTTTTATTTGCTGGGAATATTCGGCATAATAAAAAGCGGCTTTCAACCATGTTTCCCAACGAAACTCGTGTAGACGTCTAGGGGATTTTAAGAACATTTTTTGTGACCGCTATTAATGCGTCGACGTTGGGAAAACAGTGTATACTAGTTTCTGATATAAGATGTAAAGGATGCACTTTGCAAGTAAAATGCAAAAACTTGCAACTGCGTTCTGAAAGCAAATGCTAACCGCATCGTAGGGGTACCATCGGTTATAAACACCACCACATGGTTTGTTGGCAGTTCAAATTATTCGAGGATCGCCCAAGAAAATCGTAATTGTCTTCCCATTACACTATGTTGCCATTACTGTCTTTTAGTAGCTAGTAACAGTGGGCATGTATATTTTCGAGGGTCCAGTACATGTACTATAACATTTAGAATATAATGTTTTCTACAGTTGTCTCGTCAATATATAAACACAGTCGAAGTTATCAATATATAACCACAGGTATAGTCCTTCTAATTTGAATTGAAAATGATAAATACGCCTGGGGAACAAAAAAATGTATGATTCCATGGGCGTGCATATATCTTTTATAAATTCGAAAATTGTGAAATAATTTTTTTCATTCAAATCAATATAGGAGATTAAAATTAGCCTGCATACACAAATTAATTTTTGTAATATAATTTGCTGTAAATAATGCTCATTTAGCCAGACAATCTCAAAAAATTGTCTGTGTTAATAAACCTAGCTGAAATACACGTCACTGGCGTCTTAAACAAGTTGAGTGCCTAAAGTCGTAAATCATTTTAACGATGTCATAAAATTTAATGGCACAGTGGACCGAAGAAGTATTAGCAATGTATTAAATGCAAAGTAGTCTAATAATCTCGTTGACCGGTGTTACCGCCAGTGGTTTTACTCTGTGCGGCCAGCCGCCTGAGCCGCCGTTGCCGGCTCTTCAAAATTTTCTTAAGTATAGTAATATACATAAAGTTGTTTGAATTTATAATTATTTTTTCCAGCAATTTTAAACGCTTTATTTTAATGTTAACTAATAAATTTATATCTATGTATTTTTTTAAAAATAATTCCAAACTAGCTTACAAAGAACGTCACGAACTAACAGTTTACTGAAGTATGAAGTATACTTGTATAGTGAGCTTAGCAATTTTAGAAAATATATCTGACAACCTTGCTTTTTTCTACCTATTTTCAATTTAAAATGGAAATAGAGTAGATAGTTGTGTACGTAACGTTGTGCGACGTGGTAAGGGCATCTCTGGAACGTTTTTGTTCTAGAACTCACGAAATGGTTGTTTATTGAGTACATTCAGGGGTACATCATAGGCACTTATTAAAAGTAAGTCGAACATAAACTGAGTTCTCGAGGGCACACTCTCTTTTTTATTTTTATGTCTCACACTATTTATGTGACGGCTAGAATCGCGTTTGTCTAGGGACAAACACAGCTGTAGGGAAAATCACAGCACAGAGGGGCAGCTCACGGGGGGCTAGGAAGAGGTGGAACAACGACCAGACGCTGAGAAGTTGTTAGGGATTAGGGATGTCCTAATGTGTGGTAGGATAGGTTTTTAGCTGCCAGTGTGACCTCAAATTTCGACATGGGGTTGGTTTTCGGGGTGTCGGGGAAACAGTCTAGCGGTTTCGGGGGATTAAGAATTTTCAAACCCCAAGTCTCTAGCACAAATAGAACGCAAATGACACTCACCTAAAAAGCGTTATGCGAATTTTGACGAGTAGTTTATTATTTTTTTATTTGAAGAAACTCGAAAAAAACAAATAAGTAGGTACAAATAGGTATAGAAACAAGTATATTAAGAATGCTATAATTTTATTACACTAGAAATATCAAACAACGCTAAAGTGACAATTACATATACAGGGTGATTCAAAAATATGGGACCAACAATTAATGGCAGATACTACATCAAAAATAAACCGACAAGTGTTTTTTTTTATTTCGCTCTAAGGTCGTTCTTAACAGTACTGCAGCCCTCCAAAAGGGGACAGTGCGAACAAGTTTTTTTCAAATATTTTCAAAACCACCGACTCAGCGTGGCTCAAATTTGGTAGAGAACTATAATAAATAGTCCCAAACAATATGATAGGCCCAATATTTGATTACCTCATACAGGGCGTTAATGGTAAACATTTCATATAACCTTTTTTAATTATTTTCTTTTTCCATAGAGAAATTTCAATCCGGGCCAGACATGTGATGCGAAATTTAATTCTCTACAGAAAAGGTATACTTGTTCGCATAGTGAAAAATGCACCGTTTTCGATAAAAACGAAAAAAAACTGATTGACTGATTTTGGCATATTCATATTAAATAAATAAATAAATAAATAATAAGTTGGCCAGGAAAACAACATAAATGTGTGATTTTCGTTAAGTTTTTGATACAGAGAATGTGCGAGTTATTATAGCTAAGTGCCTAAGACGTTTACCATTAACGCCCTGTAATTGGTAACCAAATATTGGCCCCATCATATTATTTGGAACTATTTATTGTACGTCTGTACCAAATTTGAGCCACCCCGAGTCGGTGGTTTTGAAAATATTCTAAAAAAACTTGATCGCACCGCCCCCTTTTGGAGGGCTGCAGTACTGTTAAGTACTGTATGTTACAAGGTCGCTGTAACGACCTTAGAGCGAAATAAAAAAAATACGTGTCGGTTTATTTTTGATGTAGTATCTGCCTCTAACTTTTGGTCCCATATTTTTTAATCACCCTGTACAATTAAGAAAGTTTCATTTTCGTTACAAAAATAATAAAATAATACTTAATTAAATTTTAAAAAAAATGGATTTTCATAAACTAATGGAAGTAAACTATTATTATTTGAATTTCTATACCGGCAGTTTTTGAGGTCAATTTCTGTTAAACGAGTTTAAATGAATGCAGCAAATTAAATGGCTACATTTGAAAATACTAATATATTGACTAATATAACAACTAATTTTTGATAATATATTTGACAAATAAAAAAATAAGGGTCGAATTCATTGTCAGCACTTAAAAATAAGAAACACTCAAGTGCGACAATTTGAGCTCCGTATTGGTCGAAACAGGCACTTACATACGTTACTTAATTTGTATAGCGTTACTTACATTATTTTGTCCTTCTATTCTGAGTTGAAAATGATAAATACGCCTGGGGAACAAAAAAAGCGGTGCAACTTTATGATTCCATGGGCGTGCTCGAATAATAACTTTTAGGGATAGGTAGTAATAAATAATTAACGTCGCTTTTATATAGGATAATACATGTTTGTATTATTTATATTTATTTGTATATTATACTAACGTTCATTTGGGCAGTATATTGTTTTAATTTTTTTGTACTTGCAAACAAATAATGTTAAAAATATTTAAAAATGAACTTCAGAACTATTTTTTTTTTTATATTTAAAACCAGAGTTTACTAAGATGCCACGTAATGTTTCTAGAGATTTATAATTACAATCAAGGTACCCATGTAATTTTTGTTGAATTAATTCCAAAGTCGGGACTTTGTTTTCTTTATACGTATCATAAATTATTCGCCTAATTACGTCCCGCGTCGCCTTGTCGACATTTTTGAATTTTTACTTTTTCTGATTTCGTAATTCAGAGTGATCTATAACAGTCCCAGCTTTAACAACGCGATAAATTGCGGATATTGAAATTTAGTTAATTTATTAATTCGATTAATAATTTCAGATCCAGTCATTTTCCCATTTTCACGTTTTAGGCATTCATATATGTTTAAAATAATACGCTGACTTTGACAATGTAAGTTTCTTTTTTAATTCATCGTACTCGACCGTTTTGACATTTTCGCTGGTTATATCTGAAGCTACGTTATTTTTATCCGTTTCGAAAGGCCTCCAGAAAGCCATGTTTATGAAAGAGGTATTGATTAAGAATAATATAAATTTATATATAGTATTATTTAAACCTTTTAAAAACCCACTTCGACGTTATTGTACACGCACAGAATATAAGGCATCAAAACACTCAGAAAAACAACGTTTTTTTGTATAGAGTCGGTCAAAGATAGCGTGGTTATGACCTGTGTGTTTACCGCCAACGTAAATACACTGGCTCGGCTTTATGTGGTGTCTCGTGATGTGTTTCCCCTACCAGGGTGGCCACAATGACCAATGAACTGTAGGTTCCGCCCACTTCTTATTTTGACAGGTCTCGTCAAGTAAACGTTGAGTACGAGACGGTCTATAAGGGTAAGGATCAGTATAGAAACGCGTATTTAGTTCCATACAAAGTGTTAGTAAACTGATATATCCTTATCCTACCTCGTATAAGTACCTATTTTCAATTTAGAATGGAAATTCTATATGTATCTATATATTTAAGTAACGACTATGAATTCCACATTACCTCTAATACTACTTTATTTTGTTTTGTTATTTATGTTGTATGTTTGACAAAATATGCGCCGTGTTTCCAGTCCTTCACCTCTAATCTTTGGTGTCGAGGAAACCGTCCGTATGCTCTTATTAAGCACAGTGTACTAAGAAATTGATTGCTATTTAAAAGGAATGATTTATATCTCATCTACAGCGAAACGAATAATTTACCGATGCAAATCAATATTCGGTATAGACGTCAATAAACAAAATACAAACACAAGACGAGGGATTATTCATTTTGGCGATTATTTATGAAAGTGGCATCGTTAAATAAATTACACCGGCTCCGCTATCAATTTACAACACGGATGTCGTCTAGAATATCTCAGGAGAGTATCGGGATTACGCGTATTTTTGCAATAATACGGTCGCCCGTCGTTAATTCCCGATTAAATAAAATACTCGAATATTTACGTCACCCATTTATCGTCCGTTAAACGAACGATAGAATAACTTAACCGGATCATAAGGAAGTTGCCCCATTTTGGGCCGTCAGCACCTAATGACGAATTATACAGATCGTGTCAAAAATTCCGCTAAGGGCTGGATAATTCGAGAAATACGCCTCCTACAGAAAAATGATCTTCATAAAAGTTGTAGGATTTCCCCTGGCCATTCAATTGTGACCTTGAATCTGACCTCGACCATGACCTTGAAGGTTATGTCAGGGTCAAGTCCATTTTATGAAATAGGACCTCCTATTTCTGACACCGGAAATGAAGAGATTGTGACCTTGACAAACTCAGGATTTGACTTTCAAGGTTATTCCAAGGTCAAATACAAGACGAATGGGATGTACATATTAGACGAATACGATGTCATCCCAGCTGAGTATTTCATGAATGTACTCAGCAGTTTTTATAATCGATGGACTTACTGTCAAGAGGTTACCGAAGCAAAGTTTGATTACTTAATGTAATAATTACGACTATTTGGACTAGTCGTGCCTTAGTCGGCTGGACAGTAAAGTCTTGCCTTAGATGGCTAGCTAGGTCTTTATTTTCGTCAACTTTTTTCCATGATGCGTATTTATTAAGCTCCAATGCCTCAATTGTATTAAGTAACCTTGGAACAGCCTTGAAGGTCAAATCCCAAGAGTTGGTCAAGGTTATAATCGATCGAAAATTTTCCGCTCTTCATTTCCGGTGTCAAAAAATAGGGGGACCCTATTTGACAAAACGCACTTGACCTTGACATAACCTTCAAGGTCATGGTCAACGTCAAATTCAAGGTCACAATTTAATTGTCAGGGAAAAATCCTACAACTTCTATGAAGGTCATTTTTCTCTAGGAGGCGCATTTCTCGAGTTATCCAGCCGTTTGTATAAATTCGATATTGTCCGAACTAAAAATATTTTGGAAAATATTTTTTTATTTTCAAATGCGCATCTTACGCTACAATTATAAGTAGTAGTGACGTCACCACTTTTTTTGTACGTGACCCCATCGATTTTTTTAAATAGAACACCCTATATTGTTTTCTACTTTCGGATTCTTCAGTAACAAACAATTTAAAAAAATGTATAACACTTGTGGTCTAACGTGATTCGTTTGTGAGTTAGAGAAAATTGAAAATCAACTCACAAATAAATAACTTTAGACCACAAGTGCTCGTATAGACATAAAAAAAACCTCATCAAATCTGGCTTTGAACAAAGGAGATAGAAATAGCAGTCATGTCGAAGCTTCTCGTGTCAAACTTTTGATAAGTGACTGTCACAATTATTGTAAAATAAATAATGGCTGTCACATAATGTAACACTTTGACAATTAAATAAGGTTATAAATTTAAGATAGAAAAGAAATACGTCTTTATTCACTTAGCCAACTTTGATGACTTTTTTTTGGATGGCTCGATATTTTTTGGAATTAACTGTTATTGAAGAATCTAAAAGTGGAAAAAATAATATATTGGGTGTTCTATTAAAACAAAAGGTTGATGATGTCATGTACGAAAAAGTGATGAACTACAAGGCGTATAATTTTCGAGCTACAAAAAGCTGCAGAGTATTTCGCAGCACTATAATTACTTCCACAATCACGTAGTGGAGTGGAAGTACAGTGTTCATGATTTTTTTTTAATTTTTATTAACTAAATGGGCCAAAATGTTCTGAAACGTCGAGATTTAAAGTTTAAGCGAAAACAAATTTTCTGTCTGCCGGTCTGTCTGTCAACCTTTTTTGTGTACATGAAAACTCGCAAACGTGTTAAGATATCAACTTGAAATTGAGGGGGGGGGGGGGCGGATTTTGAGAATCGGTTGAGGGGTTAGGGGTTAAATGGTGGTAATACACTTTCTCCTTGACTTTTGGTAATTCGCAAATGATGCAACATATGCACTTCACATTTGAGACCCATTTACAACATAATAGGGTCTACAAATATAAAGGTTTTTAGCTTAACAGGATGGGGAGTTTAAGGGGTTTAAAGGGGGTAAATATTTAAAATAGGTCAAATAAGATTTTTTGACATTAATTTTCCTAATTACCGAGTGAACAGAACTCTAAAAAAAAATGCTTACTCTTCATCGACTTCTCCCCTCCCCCAGGGGGTACGGTGGTAACTAAAACAAAATGTTAGGGAATTATTAAAGAACTGTAAAAACGTACACGCATAGCCAAGCTAAATCATATATTTATTCTAATTGTTATTTGTTGTCCCACGGTAGGGGTGGGGGGCAAAGTGGTTGTATTTTAATGTCAATTAAGAAACATATTCAAGTGTCGTTTTATAGGTTTTTGAGGTCGAGGAATTCAAATATCACTTTAATAAGCATCTACTCTCATTTTTACTACAATGCCCATTTCCAATACATTAATTATAACCCATATGACAGATTATAAAAGTCATATAAATAATAAAGGAGAAACAGGTATAAACAGTAAACAGTGCAGAATCGTTACAGTACACAGAACAAAATGCCTATTTCACAAGATTTTTACTCAAAGAAGTCAAGAAATCTCGTAAACCGTGTAACCAACCCTCGCGCCAGATGCTATTTTCTGGCAAGTTATCTATCTGCATGCAGACTTTTGAGCCACTGTACGTAAGTGCTCTTTTCTGTAAAAGCTCTGTTTCCAAATCCAATCATTTGCTTTCTGCACAATACCACAGATTAAGAGAATCAGTTATCCCACTAGTGTCTCCGACTTTTAGTGCGCATGATCTGAGCCTGGCTTAAAATTCTGAACAAATACAAATATCCGTACTGCACAACTTGTGTTCGTAGCGGTTAACGTATTATTTACATTTTAGTGTATTTTCTTGTTAGTATACCCATTTCTAATACTGTTGTTACAAACAATTTGTATTTGACGTTCTAATACTTCAATTTTAAGTCGTTAATAATTCAATTATAGCAGATTTCAAGTTCAGAACACGTTTGGAGTAAATAGTGTAATTAAGGTACTAACTTAACAAACACAGTACCTTTTTTTAGTAGTAAAAGTTAGTAAAAAAGCTACTGAGTAAGTTTACCAACCCTATATATAAAAAATAAAACCCTGAGATAAAACTTCTAAGGGAATCGACAATTATGAAATAACTGATTTTTTTAAACTGTGACAATCAACTCGTCATGACATTGATCATATGCTACGCCACTTTGGAATCCTGGGTCGTTAACGTAACGTAAAAACACGTAACGTATAAACACCAAATGTTCCCTTTATTATATAAAGCCTCACCCGTAATTTAAATATACTTTTTTCTTTCACGCCATCAAATCCCATCAATAGACATCGTCAAAAGTGACGGTCATAACTGTACAGGGTCGCACTAGCCCATACAATAAATTACCTACGAAGGTATAATAAACCGGAGTTTTACATAATAATGCTTGTTAACAAAGGTACGACGCCGGTTTATGTAGGTAGGTAATTACCCTGTACCGTCATGATCCTCAGTTTTGGCGATGCCTACATCAACTTCATGTTCTGATTAACTAACAAACTCAATATTTACACCGTCTTCCTCTAGACCTTCTTCCTAAAGTACCCAAATGGTTTTAATGCGTTCACTTGTTCTTTTGTTTTCGGTAAGTTAAAATGATTAATTACAAAAAGTAGGTATACCACACACAAAACTGTTTGTTCAAGCCGTTATCGTTTTACGTCAGTTTCGGATTATCTTGAAATAATCTATTTGCGCGGTTATCCATTTTTCAAGTTTTGATTAATTTTTTTATTGTAAACTATCAACACGTTCTCAATCTTAATGTGCGCTTAATAGCTTCATGTTTAGAATGCGATATTCCAGAGCAATAGAAAAACAGTTATTATAAATGACTTATCGATGTATGAAGTTATAATTACACGGATAATAAACGGTTGATAAAAATAGGGCCGAGTTTTTTCAAGTTTAAATCGCTTAAGTACTTAAACCGGATGTAAATAAGTCACAACGTGTTTAAAAATCAACTTAAACATGTAGTTAGTTAATAATTATTCAAAGATTTATACAGAAAATGAACACGTTTACTTTGGGGTAGCAAATTAATAGCAGAAAGATTCGACGTGGAAGGGTATAGGCCACGCCTTAAGCCGCTTGTGACGGGTGCAGTTTATGTAGCACAGTTTGAAGTGTCGAACGATACCACAAGGACAGCTAAACAAAAGCAATTAGTGGAGGAACATATGTATGCGCAGAACGCATTGTCGTTTAAAGATTAGACATGTTTAAAGCATTGTCGTTTAGAAATTACAAGACTGTATATGCTGCATTTTAGTCATATATTTATAAAAAACACGAATATGTACGTATACTACGAAAGTACTAGTCACATAACAGTCAATAAATACCAATATAAAAAAGAACAAGCATTTAAGCAATTATTATGTTATGTGTTATACGCAAAAACGGCGGCCCGTGAATGCTTACTGTAAACTAAACTATAAACGTAGCGAACGATTACTAACCAAACGTAGGGGCTGGTACTCCCGATGACCTTGGACATCCCGTGGGATATTGGAATGATGTGGTCTCTAATACAGGCCAGATTATTATAGTCTCCGCCATGGCGCCAGCCAAATATATTGTAAAAACATATATATATATTTATATACAGGGTGATTCAAAAAATATGGGACCAAAAATTAATGGCAGATACTATATCAAAAATAAACCAACAAGTATTTTTTTATTTCGTTCTAAGGTCGTTCTTAACAGTACTGCAGTCTTCCAAAAGGGGGCAGTGTGAATACGTTTCTGTCAAATATTCTCAAAACCACTGACTCGGCGTGACTCAAATTTGCTACAGACGTACAATAAATAGTCCCAAACAATATAATGAGGCCAACATTTGATTACCCCATATAGGACGTTAATGGCAAACACGTCATATTACTTTTTTATAATCATTTTATTTTTCCATGGAGGAATTTCCATCCAGGCCAGATAATGTGACGCGCAATTTAATTAATAAGAGAAAAGGTGGAATTGTTCGAAATGTGAAAAATGCACCGTTTTCGATAAAAACGAAAAATATTGATTAGTTGCCAGTTGAATTATTTTCCACAGTCAAGTATTATGATATTGTTGCGGAATCCGCCGAATCGTACCTACCGCCTGGGGTTAGCCGGCCGCCTGTGATATTGCCACTAGACAAAACAAGAGTGACGCAGCGACACGAAACTTCGAGTCTTTCCTGGCTATTCCAGGTATTTACCTCATTTTGCGGGAAGCCGTCAACAGGGTAATTGGTCACTAATTGTTATCAGCAAACAAAAAATATGGTCGTATAGAGAAAGAATTCTAAGAAAGATAGCGCTTTTTGCGACTCTAGTTTAATGACGAACATAACCAAAAAAATTCGCAAAAGTCAAAAAAACGTTTTTTTTGCAAATAAAAAAAAAAAGTTTCAAGTCCTACACAAGAAAGTTAAATTAGAAAGTTGTAGGTTTTAAAAATGCGCGTCGAATGAAATTTGAACGAAAAAAAATCGGTTTATAAACATTTGAGAAAAATGAAAAAAAAAACGTCAAAAATCGCGTTTTCGTATTTTTGCTGTATAAATTCCAATTTTGTTTGAACAGACTTCTTGTTAACTACAAATATAGCCCAAGACAAGCGGAAAATTATCCTTTTTTCAAAAATGCAAAAGGGTTTTATTTTTTCGAGTTATAACGATTTAAAAAAAGACGTTTTCAAAAAATCAGCTTTTACAGAGACAAAAATGATCGTACAGAAACGATCATGGGCTCATTTTATTCACGAAGACTTGTACTTTCATGCTATTCAACATCAAAAAACAAATCGCTTTTATTTACTTTTTGCATAAAAAAATGTGTTGTAAAATTGTATCATTTTTTCGAATAACTTTTTTAATTTTGGTTTTACATTTTTGTCCGTTACATATTTGAAAACTGGCATTCAAAACACGCATTTAAAAAAATGAAGGTCCCACGACCTCAGGGAGCCTAGATGTTTTTTTTTTCAATTCCTGACAGCGCTGTATAACGTCCGATTGACTTCATTTTTACACGAAATAGATCTCAGACTTACTTTCTTAAACACATATTTCAAATAATTTCGCATAAATTAAGGACATAATTGTTTGCGAAAGAACACCGCTGGGTGCAGCACGCGCTAGCCGGACGGCGCTAGCCGCATGACGACAGAGTGGAGGGTGGAGAGTGGAGGGACACTCCGCTTGGACGCATCGAAAACTAAAAACTAAACACGATTTCAAATCGATCGCGCTCGCAAAATAATCTTTTCCTTCGCTTAAAAAAAAATTATCTCGGCTCCCTGAGGTCGTAGGACCTTCATTATTTTTAAATGCGTGTTTTGAATGCCAGTTTTCAAATATGCAACGGCCAAAAATGTAAAACCAAAATTAAAAAAGTTATTCGAAAACAAACGGTTCGAAAAAATTATACAATTTTACAACACATTTTTTTATGCAAAAATTAAATAAAAGCGATTTATTTTTTTCATAGCATGAAAGTACAAGTCTTCGTGAATAAAATGAGCCCATGATCGTTTCTGTACGATCATTTTTGCCTCTGTAAAAGGTGATTTTTGAAAATGTCTTTTTTTTTTTAAAAAATCGTTATAACTCGAAAAAAAACTTTTTTAAATTTCTGAAAAAAGGATCATTTTCCGCATGTCTTGGGCTATATTTGTAGTTAACAAGAAGTTTGTTCAAACAAAATTGGAATTTATACAGCAAAAATAGAAAAACGCGATTTTTGACGTTTTTTTTTTTAATTTTTCTCAAATGTTTATAAACCGATTTTTTTCGTTCAAATTTCATTCGACGCGCATTTTTAAGACCTACAACTTTCTAATTTAACTTTCTTATGTTAATGTTCGCCATTAAAACTCGAGTCGCAAAAAACGTTATCTTTCTTAGAATTTTTTTTCTCTATACGACCATATTTTTTATTTGCTGATAACAATTAGTGACCGGTTTTCACTCCGTTGATTGGGCTAATATAGCGACGTATCGCGGCAGGCAGGAACAGTCTCTCTTCGATATCACGCGCCGCGGTCTTCGTAAGAAGAAGAATCGAATATAAATTGTATAAAATAAATTAGTGTTAGTAGTAAGTGTTTAATCCGTATTTGTATTTAGTTTAATAAATAGTGTTAGTTGAAAGTGCGAGTTTAAATTTTTCACACCTTACGAACCCGTAGTGAACAAAACGTTACAATATGTTATACATACATACTTGTACATGTATGAATATGTTATACGTACGAATAGCCTTTCTGTACGAATTAAATCATCTATAGCATTGTTTTCCTTGGCCAACTTGTTATTATTATTTTTTTTAATTTAGTGTGAATATGCGAAAATCATTCAATCAGTTTTTCTTTTCGTTTTTTTTTTCGAAAACGGTGCATTTTTCGCGTTCCGAACAAGTATACCTATTCCGTAGAGGATTAAATTGCGTATCACACTATCTGACCCGGATTGAAATTCCTCAGTGGAAAAAGAAAATAATTATAAAAAAAGTAACGACATGTTTGCCATTAACGCCTTGTATGGAGTAATCAAATGATGGCCCCATCATATTGTTTGGGACAATTTATTGTACTTCTGTACCAAATTTGAGCCGCGCCAAGTTGGCGGTTTTGAAAATATTTGGAAAAAAACTTAATTAATGTTTGGTCCCATATTTTTAATCACCCTATATAATGCTGTTTTGCAACAAAAGGTTAAAAGCGCAATGCTAACCAATAAACCTTATCAAGATATAAAAACCTTCCTGTTTTCAAAATTTCAGCATGGATTATTTTATTATTCAGCGTCAAAAAAAAAGTGGATCTTCGCCTATTATAAATATTTTAAACGACAAATAGTTTCGCGATAAACTCTAAGACCTCTTCGCCTCGATAAATTGGTATTATTTTATTGTTTACAATAAACATAACCGTCAAGTGTTGGTTCTAACGGTTTCATAAATACTTCTCCGGTTAACGTTGTTACCGAATTCCAAATTTAGAATGCCAATAAGAATAGCGCAGCGTTCCTTTTATAAGGTGCTTACGCAAAGAGCAGGTGAGGATTTTGTTAGTCGAACGGGGTCGATTAAAAAGTCTAATCGATATTTCTAAAAAGTTACGAAACAAAACGAATGCATAAAATAGACGCCAGCTTAAGATCCCGTTTTTCTTTTACAAAAAAAAGGCTCTCATGAACAGGTCCTGAATCTGCAAATTTAGATCAATGAGGCAAAAAGAGTAAATCTGGATGAACGAAACATGTCTACTCGTCTTTTATTTTTTCGGTTTTTTATTATCCGTTTTTTGTTTTCTATCTGCTAGATCAGGCCTCTCCAACACGAGCACTCAGTGCCGGTGCCTGCCCCCTGCCTTCCCCACTCCTCCGCAACGCAGCCGCCTTTGCGCGACAGAGACAGCATCATATTATTGCTTTCTGTTTCTATCTCTCTCCTACCCACACACACTCGCGCGTGCGATCCGCTAGACACTCGATTCTAATTCTAATGGGAAAATAATCGGTCCGTCATTAACAGAGTGGACCTTCGTAGACATCGTAATGCCAGGGCAATCTAGCCAGACATTGAATTCCCAATGGGAGGATTCATATGTTTTTACTAACGTTGACGGAAAAGCCCAATGTTTAGTTTGTTATACAATCGTAAACATCAAGTCCTGTGCGGCGACATTACGGGAACAAATATTCTTCGTCGCATGACACGAGGCGTGACTAAAAGGGGGCGTGACTCTTTGGGTGGGGGGGGCGTCCAACGCAGAATCAACAAAAAAGCGAAAAAAGCTGGCTACGCCCTTGGTGACGAACGGACGGAACTGGTAGCCAAATTAAAATCAGAACTACCAAGCATTCCAGAGGTACGCGTCATTATTTTAGTACTATTTATCAAAAATTGACCCATTTTCCGGAAAATATCAGACCTTTTACGTTTTCTGGTATTTTAGATTTCTTAGTTTAATTTTAACTTTTATAGTCCAGTAGGCAGGGAGCTAAAGTCATCAAAACGTGTTCTTGAAACATATAGGGCTAGTTTTGACGGTTTCATATGTATTTTTTTTTTGGGTAGAACACAATGCGCGGGGTCCGTAGAGCTGAAACCGTCCGCTAATTTTTTAAATTAACAATTCGTGAAAAAAAGTTTTTTTTTTCACATTTCCGCTTATATCTTCGTTCCTTGGCATATTTTGTATATATGCATATAAGAAGTTGTGGCCTATTGAATTTCCAAAATTGTAAGCACAACTCGAAGTCTCCAAGTGCTATTGATAAACTTGCAAATGACTGCTGAAGTTGAAAAAGTGCTTTTTTTCACTATTTTTTTTACTTCGAAAGTAGGGCGACTATGATCATGAAATTGAAACTTGAAAGTACGCTTCAAGGCGCGTATTTAAAAAAAAATGGGCGTCATGATATTATAGTCACAATTCCGAGAATTTCGAAGCGGCAACGCTAAAACAATATACATATATGTACATCGCGTAAAAAAAAGGTAGTCGCGTAGAAAACGTTATAAAACTGGCCCAAATTAATATTTTTCAAAATCTCAAAACGTCTCGCAAACTTGAAGAGATTTATGATTTTTCTAGCCCAACCCGGTGAATATCGTACAATAAACAAAGAAATGGTGTCATTGTTAATCAAGGCTTGCAAAAAAATTCGTTGGTTTAATTACTCGAAAAGTTATTAACGGATCGAGCTGAAATTAGTAACTTCTAGTTACAAATAGCTACTCTTTCAAGAAATTTCAGCCTGATAATTGCTTAACTTTTCAAATAAATGAATAATTAAAAATAAGCACTTTTTCAGCTTTATTAGCCAATTGTTAGTTAACAATTGCACTTAGAGACTTCCGGTTGGGCTTAAAATTTTCTAAATTTAATACGGAAAAATTTTCTTAATAGTACCTTATATACCGAAAATGCACAGGAACGGAGTTATATGTGAAAATATGAAAATGTTCGCATAGATTGTTTATTTAAACAATGTTCCACACGGATGCTGCTCTACGGACCCCGCTCATTGTATTCTTCGGGAAAAAATACATGGGAATCCGTAAAAACCTGCCCTGCATGTCGCAAGAATACTTTTTTATGATTTTAGCTGCCTGCCTACTGGACTGTTAGTGCCCTCTCTGTCGTTCCTCACCTCAACGCCAAAGGAGTCGCAGCCTGGCACGAGTGCTTGGCCGGCGCTCGGCCGGAGCGGCAATAGCACCGGAGTTGGAGAGGCCTGTGCTAGATGATGCCAGTAAAACGTTATAATTAGGGTTCGGAATGTTTGCCGTCTCGCGTGTTAAACTGCGTTAGAATATCCTGCCCTCCCGCACCGGGATGGCGTACTACTGAGTATACGCGAGTCCTGGCGCCTTGGCAGGATCGGTCAGTGGCGTACGTATGCAGGAACAATAAATACACGCGTATATAATTTACAAGGCGCTTAAAAAACACGGTTTATACTTTCATTATAATAGAGTTTTACAGTGTCGAGCCCTGCACAAATTTTGTTCCCCCTCTGTTGTAGCACAAATTTCCGAACTTTAATTATAATATAAAATAATAATAGCAGTTGTGGCTGTTCGAAGTTTAAATTCTCGTATACAAAAAAAGAAAAAAAAAAAGAAAGGGGGGGGGGGCCCCCCCGAACAAACAAAAAAAAAAAAAAATTTTTTTGTTTTTTTCGAGATTTTCGAAACGAGGATTTTATTTTAATAGATCAACTTGAAAAGGGAAATTTTTATTTTATACCAGCGTTTAGTTTCTGAGATTTAGAAATGTAATTTTACGAAAAATGAAAATTTTGCAAAAAGCAGAGTACATTTTTATATTCACAAGGAAATTGTGGAAAAGAATATTTCACCAACATTTTGCAAGCCGTTTTCAAAATTTTCTAGTGAGTAGGTAACACATTTGAGAACGAAATTAGTCGCATTCAAATGCTTCCTTGTCTTTGGTAATACCGTTTTTAAATTTTGATACATTATTAATTTGATAGGTAAATATTTTAGGCCAAATATACGTATATCATCTGTCTGGCCTATAATACAGTGTATAAAGGTATTTTTTATTTACCAAATGATGTCATAATTTTAAAATTGTACTATCAAAAAAAACAAAAACGAAAAACAGTTGTCACCAGAAATAGATAGGCGGACATACAGTACGTATTTAAAACCTGCACACTTGCTAACCCATTTAGGTATATCGATTTCTTTTTTAAATGTAGGGTATCAAAAACTGTACCTACCACAGGGCACAGTGACACGTTTAACTTTTTTTTTGACAAGTAAAATTCAAGAAATCGCAGTGACTTTTATATGAAAAAAAATGAATACATCACAAAATTTTTATCCCTTAACTTCGTTGTATCTACTACAATTTGAATATCGTGGGGTTACTGCGAAAATACGTGAAGTCCAAAAATGTAATTGTCGAGATATCTAACATAAACATTTTCTTTTTTCAAAGGAAAAAGTTTTTTTCATTAAACTATTTAGTTTAGGAAAAGCTAAAAAACTCATTTAAAGGGCAGTGCAAATTGCATTGTAATTATTCTTATTATTCTACTAATTTTTGGCTTAGTAGTTCAAATATCTTTAGTTTGGTCAAGTATAAAGTGACCAGATTTTGATGTTGCCAAAGACGGACATGTTCAGCTGGTTCATATTGACGAAGCTAGAGTTAATTTTTCGCGCCGTGAGGTGCGAGCCAAATAGCGCCGCCGGCGAAAATTTTTAAAACTTTCAAGGTTACGCGTTTTCCTGGTACTTCAGAATTTCAATGAACAATACATTTACATAAAAATATAAACTTTCACAAGGATACTTTTTGGAATTTGATGCCTTTTTGAATCACTAATATTTAATCACGATCGATACGATACGTCGATACGTCTTCAGATTAACCTAGAAGACGTAATTACGGACATTTTAATAAAAAAATTCAATGACGGACAGTTTGACAGACTGCTCTTGAAGACGGACAAGCTTTCTGAATGACGGACTGTCCGTCCTAATGACGGACGTCGGGTCACTTTAGTCAAGTATGGACTTAACGGTTTTTTGCAGTAAGCCCACGATATATCAAACTAAAAAATAGCAAAATTGTGTCTAAATTGATTAAAATACAGTTATGTCTATCTAAGTCGACATCCCACACCAGGTAGTCACGTTATTATGATGTTTTATTAAATGACATTAAGCATAATTATGATTTTAGACAGTTTCCACGTTTTAACATAATTGTGGAGCAAGATTTTATATATAAATATAATGTAACAGACAACAATCCCATCAATTTGGTATTATTGTTTGTCAAATCCATGTTTACAAAATGAAAAACATAAACAAAATAGATTATGTTAACATAACCTTACTTTATGAAACAAAAGAAAACGCGAGCGCCAACGACAGTTTATAAATGGCATGTATGAGATGCTACAGCGACAACGCCAAGGTCGCTACGCCGACGCACAGTGGCGCGGAGCGCCACTGTGCCACCCAAATTACTCTACGACTCACAGGATTGATCCGTTTTAGACGTGCGTCACCTTAAAATGTTCGTCTTGAGTTTGCCTATCGACCCTTGTTCCGGGATTTTTGATTTCGAATTTTATTTTTCTGTAATTTGTGTCCAAAAAATTTACTTTCATGGAAAAATGGCGATTTTGGGTGCAAAAGTCATCCTAGCGAACGCAACATTGAGTTTTTACAAAACTTTTTTGAAGGAAACTCTTCCTCTTGACAACCCCTACAACCCTGTGTACGTCAAATTGCGAGAGAAATTGGCCGTCATGCCTAAAAACGACCATAGTGATCCAAAACTATTGATGCGAAAGGAAATTGTTCCTCAAAAAATCTAAATTTGTTTCAATAAAAAGTGTTTGTAATCAATACAGCAATACGTACAAATTTTCTCAGAATGTTTGAGGATATTTTTGGCCATTTAATTTGGCCAGGAAATCGCCAAATTCCAAAATTTCAAAAAATTTTCTAAAAAATTCTGCAAAAATTCGGACATATTCCTTAGGTGATACTGAACACTTTCCGTTCAATCCAATAACCAGAAAACAAGAAAAAAAAAACAAAAAAAAAAAAAAAAAAAAAAACAAAAAAAAAAAAAAAAAACAAAAAAAGAGGGATACTAAAATACTTAACCTCCTCGCGGTGTGTCCTGGGTAATGCTAATAGAGTATTTTTCACATATGTTACATCTAATCCAGTTTGATTACTAATTAGATATCAAGTTCCTGTCCTTTATTATGAATAGTTACATCTCATTACATAAAAATGATTCTCGAATCCAACGTGTAAATACTTTCGACCCAAAAATAAGGTTTAACAGCAAGTAATGGAATAATTTTGAGCTACCAACTGTTCCCAGAAACTCAGTGTTCAGTTTCTACAAAAAAAATCGAGGAAAATAGTGTTAAATTCAGCCAAAAATCAAACGTGCCAAAAGAATGACATGTTTTAGAGAACATGTCATTGCACTGAAAATGTTTGCAACTTGATACGAGGGTGGTATCGGTATTGTTTACGAATTTCTAGGGACAATTGTGACTTATCAACAGAATTACCAAAAAACAACCCAAGGGCATAAATGTCCTAAAAATGTATCTTCATCCCCTCGGATGAGTTTCTCGTAAAAAATATCCAAAAAGGTGTAATTTTCGCCGTTTTTAGGAATAGAGAACAAAAATGGTCTTCTATCCCCTTGGGAAATCTTAAGCAGTTTCTGTTCCATGACTGTCTTTGAAAAGTTAAAGATTTTTCAGAAAAAAATTGATTAATGATTTATTGATAATGAACTATAATGTCGGAAATGACGACCTTTATGAGAAACTTGTATTGAACGAAAAGTGTTCAGTATCACCTAAGGAATATGTCCGAATTTTTGCAGAATTTTGGACTTTCGGAATTTGGCGATTTCCTGGGCCAAATTAAATGGCCAAAAATATCCTCAAACATTCTGAGAAAATTTGTACGTATTGCTGGATTGATTACAAACACTTTTTATTGAAACAAACTTAGATTTTTGAGGAACAATTTCCTTTCGCATCAATAGTTTTGGATCACTATGGTCGTTTTTAGGCATGACGGCCAATTTCTCTCGCAATTTGACGTACACAGGGTTGTAGGGGTTGTCAAGAGGAAGAGTTTCCTTCAAAAAAGTTTTGTAAAAACTCAATGTTGCGTTCGCTAGGATGACTTTTGCACCCAAAATCGCCATTTTTTCATGAAAGTAAATTTTTGGACACAAATTACAGAAAAATAAAATTCGAAATCAAAAATCCCGGAACAAGGGTCGATAGGCAAACTCAAGACGAACATTTTAAGGTGACGCACGTCTAAAACGGATCAATCCTGTGAGTCGTAGAGTAATAAACGACAGCGCCGACGAAGAGTTTATAAATCCAGCGTTATGCATATTTCGTATTATCTTGTATACGGCACTTGTACGCAGTTGCATATAATTTGCGTGAGCAACAAAAATATCCGGACACCATTATCATATTACGTTTTCATGTGTTTTTGTAAGGAAAATGTTAACAAAACAAAAAATAACAACCAGTAATAAATACTTTATAGTCTTCTAGCTATTTTATATAAAAATGAAGGGGGTTACCTCATCATACTGTTAAGAAAGTCACAAAATTATTAACTAATCCGAAAACTAACGCAACAAAAATATTCGGACAATCATAACAAAGGAGACGCGAAGCGCTGCCCCGGGACAATCTGTATGTGACGCCAACTTAAAAGCTATGGCATACAAGGGCGTAGCCAGGGGGGAGGGGGCGATGGGGGCGATCGCCCCCCCCCCCCCCCAAAGGGTCAAGTAAAAACCAAAATACTCGGGGGAATGCGGTTGCCCTTGGCTGTAGTGACCTTTTTGTTTGAATTGCATTGAGCGCCCCCCCCCCCCCCCCAAAGATAACTACTGGCTACGCCCTTGATGGCATAATGACTACTTCGGTAGTTCCCACGAAACTGCAGCGAAATTGCGCCACTGTAAAGGTGAATAATTGCGAAAATGGGCCGTAAAATTAAAAATACAAGCTTCGAGATGACAATTAGTAATTTATCATTATGAAAAGGGGAATACGATCCGCAACTTTAGTAATATATTAAATTTGAAGAAACGTACAGTTGGAGATATTATTAAACGTCATAAAGACGAAGACATAATTGTTTCAAATGTGCAGAGTGGTCGCCCAAGAAAGCTAATCAGAATAGAAGAGATTTGCTGTAATCAAAGTACGTGAAGATCCAAAAATTAGTGGCCTAAAACTCAAGAAGGAACTGTTTGACTTGTATGGAAACAAGTATCTTCACAAACAATACGTACGAGTAGATACCTGAACTCCTGTGGATATCGAGGCCGAATTGCAAGAAAAAAGCCGTTTGTAAGTGAACAGAATAGGAAAAAAGATTAGAGTTTGCACATAAATACATTTTTTGCATTAATGTGCAAACTCCAATCTTTTTTTCCTATTTTGTTTACTTACAAACGGCTTTTTTCTTGCAATTCGGCCTCGATATCCACAGGAATGCAGGTATCAACGTATTGTTTGTGAAGATACTTGTTTTCATACAAACCAAACAGTTCCTGCTTGAGTTTTGGGCCACTAATATTTGGATCTTCACGTACTTTGTTCAATAAATATCTCTTCTATTCTGATTAGCTTTCTTGGGCGACCACTCTGCACCTTTGAAAAAATTCTGTCTTCGTTTGTTACTATTAAATTACTAACTGTCTTATCTCGAAGCTTGTATTTTTACTTTTACGGCCCATTTTCGCAATTATTCACCTTTACAGTGGCGCTATTTCGCTGCAGTTTCGTGGGAACCACCGAAGTAGTCATTATGTCATAGCTTTTAAGTTGGCGTCACAAACGTATTGTCCCGGCGCAGCGCTTCGCGTCTCCTTTGTTATGATTGTCCGAATATTTTTGTTGCGTTACTTTTCGGTTTAGTTAATAATTTTGTGGCTTTCTTAACAGTATGATGAGGTAACCCCCTTCATTTTTATATAAAATAGCTAGAAGACTATAAAGCATTTATTACTGGTTGTTATTTTTTGTTTTGTTAACATTTTCCTTACAAATACACATGAAAACGTAATATAATAATGGTGTCCGAATATTTTTGTTGTCCACTGTATATCTGCTGTCTTTGAGCAGCAAATTATGCCGGTATTTGATCGTACCCTCATGGTTGGCTTCGCGAAATGTCAAAGTGGTTATTAATCATTTGGCTATTTCCTGTTGTGAATATTTCAGGCAACCTTCAAGGTGTGTCTACGTAAACGTTTATTGTGGCGAAAAAAAGAAGAGCGGCTAAATTCTTAAATACAACTTCTAAACACTTATGTACAGGGCGTCCCAGCATTCAATGACATCTCAGAAGCGTGTAAATGTTTAAAAAATAATACTCCCTCCGTCTCAAATTAGTTGTCACATTTGTGTACTTTTGGTTTCGATTAGTTATGCGATTTATATTATTTCATGGTTAAATGTTTGGTCAAGATTCTGGTTGCTATAATCGTTAAACAGACTAAGAAAAATTATTAGATCAGAATTTGTTTATCAATATATAAGCTATCGTCAGAAGAACAGTAATTGGATGCTGTCGAAAGTACACCAGTTACTACTACTTGTTTCAACCAAATTGTCCATTTCCATATACATCCTGTTTGTAGGAAGCAAGTTTTTTTTACGTATGTGATAACTATTCTGGGACAATATTAATACCAGAAATGTGACAACTAATAACAAAGGGAGTATCACTTATTTATATAAACTTCATCTTCAAGAACCGATGAAAATGTCGATAGAATACGGGATCTTGTGCGTTCAAATCGTCGGTTAACGACAACAATGATCGGCGAAGAGTTAAATATGAATCACACCACTGTTCATCAGACTTTGATTAACGAATTGGGGATGAGAAATATCCAAAAAACCTTTCGCAGGAACAAAAGGACATCAGCAGAGAAAGGTATCTTTGGAATCAATTGAAAATCCCCATTTTATGGAACGTGTCATTACTGGTGATGACACTTAGGTGTTTGAGTACGACCCGGAAACCAAGCGCCAAAGCATGGAATGGCACACTTCATGCTTCCCAAGACCCAAAAAAAGCAAGTCGAAGGAGGAGCAAGGAAAAGAAGGAGCAAGTCGAAGATCAAATGCATGCTGATTTGCTTTTTTGATAGCCAGGGAATTGTCCACAAAGAGTTTGTGCCTCCAGGAGAAACAGTAAATGAACACTTTTACAGAGAGGTTCTTGAAAAACTTCGAAAAAGGGTCATGCGTGTGAGACCAAACATCAAAACCAACTGGATGTTTCATCACGACAATGCGCCTTGTCATACAGTCATTTCAGTAAACGAGTTTTTATCCAGTAAAAACATTCATGTGGCTCCTCAGCCTCATTATTCGCCTGACTTGAGTCCTTGTGATTTTTTTCTCTTCCCGAGATTGAAAAAATCATCTCAAGTGACGTCATTTTGTGACCATAGAAAACATTCAAACGGCTGTAACCGACCAGCTGAAGGTTATTCCAGAATATGAGTTCCAGCACTGCTATGAGGAATGGAAAAACCGTCTCCAACGCTGTGTGGCTTCCCAAGGAAGTTATTTAGGAGACAATACTGAATTGTAATTCTATTCGAATAAAACAAATTAAAAACTCAGTCTCATTACTTAATTTATACACCTCGTATTTTTGTTTCCCATCTCACAGCAGTTACTTATCATGAACACCCTCAAACCGCGGTTAAATTTCAGTTTGTCATTCTAAAGCTTTTTATAGAAAAGGATCTGTAACTACCAGGAGGGTCCTGGGAAAAAAGTCTATATGAAAAACTAACGTTATTTTTCAACCCTGTATACGCTTCTGACCTGTTGCCAAGAGGTCCTGTGACACCCTATATAAAACATAATATATTGATATGCGGTGCAGAAATCAGATATACATATTTATCAGATATACATATAATTATTGAAATGTCAGAATGCGAAACCTATAGGCGTACGTGATTTCCGTCATTATGACTATTTAAGGGGTAACTGCTCAGTTGTTAGCTATGGTAAATAACTGATTTGTTTCTTGTTATTTATTCCTTGTTCGTTAAGACGGCTTTTCGTACTGCAATATTGTCTGTAAACATAAATATGTAGCTGTAAAAATAAAAACGTGTAAATAATAAGAGAACACCAGGCTGTTTTATTATTATTGTATTATAAATTCAAGAACAAATTAAGTGCTGAGATAAAAATTTAAGTGTGTCGTATATAATTGAACTTATCAATTTTACACAGAATCCAATTATGTAAGAATATGCAGGATGTTCCATTTGAAATTCCAAAAATGGAGGCACCTCTGTTGAAACCGGAAGTGACGGAATCGTCAAATATTGTCAAATTCCACTATTTCCAGTGTTATGTACAGTGTGTCTCATTTTCGGCGTTTTTCTAAGATATATCTGTTATTACAAGAGATAGAAAGAAGACGTTTTCGCAAACTCTGGCTATTTTTTTTGAGGGAAATTCAGAAATGTTTTATATAATTTCTAGGTTTTGAGTTATAGCGGATTTTAAAAAAAGGAGCGAATTGTAATAATCTCTGTAGCAAAGTTTACAGAATAATATTCTGTAAACTTTGTCTGTAGTGGCCACAATTTGAATCATTGTGGTACTGTTACAGTGGTGTCCCATAGATTTGTATATGTAGAATTTAGTGGAGGAACTCGTTTTTTTGCTGTGATTAGTGGTTTTAGAAGTTGATTAAACAATCATCCTAGTAAATAAAACAAAATTAACATAACAAAATTTGAAATAAATATTTAAAATTATTTTATATATTGTTCGATCTGTTGCCCGTTGATATTGAACTCATACATAGTTAATATTTAGAAATGCTTAATCTTTGTTGCCTTTTGTTGCAACATAGGCCTTGTTGTCTTAACCACTATGTATTTATTGAAACAATAGAAAAAACATACCTACATTCAACATAATTATAATATAAACGAGTATAAGCAACATATACAATGATTACAATTTATAAAATAATTAAATATTTCTTTCAAATTTTGTTATTGTTAATGTTGTCTTATTTACTATGTTAATTGATCAACTGATTTCTGTTTAATATTTTGTTTGTGTATAGAAACTATAAATTATATAATTTTGATTTAAATTATAAAACACGGACCGGCTTGAGGAAATATAAAAATGGTTGTGGGTATCCTAAGAACATACAGGTTTTGTCCAGCCATGTCAGTGAGCTTTGTAAAATGGTTTTTATTGGTTCTATATGTACAAATCTTTAGAAACTTTCAAAAACATTCCTCCTGCGTCCACACATCGGTTCCAGCGGCTCGTTATCCGGTATCGCCTTTAAAGCGTCGGTGCAAGCCTCCTGAAGTTTTTCACCGACCCAAAGCTGTCCCTTTATTGGGGGTTTTGAGGCGCGGAAACAGAAAAAGTCTGCGGGGGGGGGGGCACTCGGGGCTGTAGGGAGGCTGGAGAACAACGGTGATACCTGTCCTGACGAGGTAACCCCCCGAACCAGGTTGCGAGGCCCTTGTCGTGGTGAAGCTTCCAGGATTTTGAGTGCTGGGCGGACGGATACCTTGCGTGCCGCGCTTCGACGCTTCCGGTTACGGTTCCCCGCGAGACCACGATGGACACGGAACAAAAAAGACAAGGCCTTCCGGACACGGCTGGGGGAGGGGAGCGACGGGCCTTCCGACTTTGCCCTTCTCTCACGTATTCAAAACCCAACTTCCCCGGTAAACGTCATCAAGAAGCGGGGTCTTCGCAGGTGTCCAAAAGTCTGGCAGGTTTGCCCTTCGCCCGAGACTCACCACCCCCCTCCCCCATTCCCCTGAAGGTTTTCGAATGTCTAATGTTTGGAAATTAAACGCCGCGGCAGAAGGTGCCAGCGCGGTCGCGTACCGCAGGCCTTGGCACTGGAATCCGAAAGACAGGGCCCTAATTGGAGGGGCTTTTGTTTAAACAAAACTGCGCGGCGGTTTTTCAGTACGTCACCAAAAGGGGACAAAGCACCTGTTTTAGTCCAGTCCCCCACACTCCCGGCTCTCGGGAAAAAACTCCCGGACCTTTTTAAGGTGTACAATATTGTAGACATTTTTTTGACTTCCGTAGGGCCATGTAGAAAAAGTTTGTTTATTTAGAATTACCCTTTAATAGTATTATAATATAAATCTCCCTCTTGATCACTCCTATTAAAACAGGTTTAAAGACAGCAAGAAGAAGAAGAGGGATGATGATAGTTTTGTTATCATGGCCATTTAATATTTTAAGCATAAAAAATGTTCCTTTGCAAAAGAACGGTTTCTGAATATCATACTATAGGGTTCGCTATTTGTAGCGGATATCATATTCCGCGCGGTATGATATTTCAGAAACCGCTAGTAAAAAACTAGTTGTCACTGAATTATACACACAAAATATGGGACACCACTGTAACAATATCAAGATTATACAAATTGTGGTCGTTACAGGTTAGAAATGACTATTTTTCCAGAAATCTGCTGTAACTTAAAAACTAGAACATATATAAAAATTCTGGTTGGCTCTGTCAATTTGCCTCAAAAAAATAGCCTAGTTTCGCGAAAACGGCTTCTTTCTATATCTTGTAATAGTTAACGGAGATACCTTAGAAAAAACATCGAAAATAATACACCCTGTACAGTCAGCAACTAAAGTCATGAATACACCCACTTTTTGAAAGTTGCTTAACTTCTGATAATAATTATACTACACTATTGTTTTTTTTTTGCTTCTGATAAGATTATCTACAGTTTGTGAAATTCAATATGTTCAACTTTTCCCTGGGATTTTTGTTTTCCAAAATGACTCAATTGGACAGATATATACTCTGAAGATTTCCCTTTAATATGAGTTCAAGAACTTTGAAAAGGATTTACACGGCGTTCTACGTGGGCGGCAAGAAGCGGCTGGCGCGTGAGGCGGTCGACGCTGTGCTGGCGGCAAAAGCGACCAGAGTGTCCTACGTGCAATTTATAAAGCGCGACGCCCAGAGAGCCAGAAATTAAATGTCGTGGACGAAGAAACAAACTGTGTTGTTTATTATTGGATTGCGTATTTATCGGAACCTTATACAAATTCGTAAAAACAGGAAGGGCAGAAGATGTTCAACCAATGCAATGTTTTTGCAAAGAACGAAATACGGAGAATTTCACCATTTGTATGAAAAGCTAAGGAATTGTCCAGGACTAGATTTATTTCGTGGATACGCCAGAATGTTACCTGAAACCTTCGACTACATTGTGGAAGCAATCAATCCATAAATCAAATATTCAGCAACTAATTTCCACGGCCCATTACAATAAGAGAGAGACTAATGCTAACATTAAGGTAATTAGAATATATTTATTTTAGGTTTTAAATACAAAGGCAACATGTGTATTTTAAATTAATGCTAATCTAGTATAAGAAACTATACAAACTACAGAAATGTTATATCATATTGTGTTTCATAAGAAAAAAAAAAAAGGGGAGGAAAAAACAAAACCCAAAAAAGAGGGGGAAAAAAAAGCGCGGGGGGGAAAAAAAACCCCCCCCCCCCCCGGGGGGGGGGGGGGGGGGGGGGGGGGGGGGGCGGGGGGGGGGGGTCCCCCTTTGGGGGAGGGGGGGGTATAAAGGGGGAAAGGGGGGAAAAAAATAAAAAAAAAAAAAGGCCGGGGGGGGGGGGGGGGAAGGGGGGGGGGAAAAACAAAAAAAAAGAAAAAAAAAAAAAGAGGGGGGGGGGGAAAACAAAAAAAAAAAAAAAAAAAAAAAAAAAAAAAAAAAAAAAAAAAAAAAAAAAAAAAAAAAAAAAGGGGGGGGAAAAAAAAAAAAAAAAAAAAAAAGCCGGAGGGGCACCCCCCGGGGGGGGGGAAAAAAAAAAAAACCCCCCCGGGGGGGGGTGTGTTTTTTCCCCCCCCCCACCAAAAAAAACCCCCCCCCCCCCCCCCCAGGAGGGGGGGGGGGTTTTTGGCGGGGGGGGGGGGGGGGGGGGGGGGACAAAAAATTTTTTGGGGGTTTGGGGAAATCCCGGGGGGGGGTTTTCGGGGGGGCGGGGGCTTGGGGGTTTTTGGGGGTTCCCCGCCGAATATGTCATTACACTAAGAGGGGGTGTTATTATGATATTCCTGGTATGAACGTGGTGTCTGTTGATTAGCAGCTGGTGATACGGGTGCAGAGAAGCAAGTTGAGGGTGAGCTTGCTGTGACAGGAGATGTAATACTCGTAATTCCAAAATTTGAAAGTTGCTGCCGAGACGTAGTCCTTGGAGTAGAGAGCGGTTGAGTATTCTGTACTTTAAAGAGTTCATGAATCAAAATATTTTGAACTCGACTTCTAAAATGTATTTTGTTTATTGACGGGAGCTGCTTCATATGTGGAAGAAGAGATTTAAAAAAATTAATATCGTCGTCATCATCCTCATGTTTGTCTCCTGAAGGTCTGCTGCAATGCGAGTCCATTCCTTATCTACTACCAGTCGTTTGTGATAATTTTTTGTGCCGCATATCTCATGGGGTATTTTTTACATTACTTATTAATAGTTCAATAAATGTTTTAGACATATTGACAAACGCGTACAATGTGTATGTTCGACAAATATAGACTGACGCGGCAGACGCGGAAATATCAAATAATTTGAGCGCTTCGTCCGCCTCAAAACCGTCGTAGCCCCCCCCCGCGGTATCGCGCACGTAGGACACCACAGATATTATGATCTCAATACGTTGATATTCACCGCGTAGCCGTCGGCCGCACCGCCCCGGGTAATTGGGGGGTTTTGGCCGCCTCAAAACCGTCGTAGCCACGCGCACGTAGGACACACATATGATCTCAATACGTTGATATTCACCGCGTTAGGCTAAGCGCATACTGGAGCAGTGAGCAAAGCAGAGATGAGAGCGGAGAGCAATGCGATAAAGTGCAACGCGACGATGAACGAGTTTGGGTGCACATACTGAGGAGTTCAGTAGTCGATTTTACATCGTATTCATTGATGGATTTATTATTTGAAAATTCTTCGTTAAAAATTTGGTATTCAATGAACAAAAAGAAGGCTAATAAATCCTGTCACATTCATAAGATCAATACAAGTCGACACAGTCATGGAGAATTTCATCACTTGTATAGTCAGTTACGAGAACATCCTGAAAAGTTTCATTCATATTTTAGAATGAGTATTACCACATTCGATCATATTTTGGAGGGAACAAAACATAAGTTATTGAAAAAATGGACAAATTGTAATCAGAATCCTATCGATTCTACAGAACGTGTTGCAATTACATTACGGTAAGTTGTTGTGGGTCTTTTTTGGTCCCACAGAGCATTTTTTACAAAAATACAACTAATTAATTCTTCAATATTCATAATATATCAATCAATCAAAATCTTCAATAATCAAAACACACAACGATGAGAGCAGAGAAAACAAAAATGTTTGATCGCGTCGCTTTGCTCTAGGATACAAGCGTGCTTACATCTCAGACGCAAGCGTCAGTATGCGTGTTCAGACAGAAAAACATTGGTTTGTTTTCGTCGCGTTGCTCACTGCTCTCATCTCTGCTTTGCCCGCAGCTCCAGTATGCGCTCAGCCTTAGCCACATCGGCCGCGCCGGCCGCACCGGCCGCTTCTTGCCGCTCACGTAGGACGCCGCGTTAGTATTCACGGTTTTTTGACGTCGTAATTTTACTTTTTTAGCGATATCACCTTCAACTTGGACTTATTAGACGTAGAATTTCACAGGCTCTAATCCTATCAGAAGCAAAAAAAAATCAGTACTCTAGTACAAAAATTATTAGAATTTAAGCAAAACGTGGGCGTATCATGACTTTCGTTGCTAACTGTATATTCAAAAAATTGTAGCGGCTACAGCTTGTCTAGTGATTCCGCTGATACCTGTGAGTTAAATTATACTTAGTTAATTTACTTATTTAAAAGTTAGTTCTACTATGAGTTAAGTTCTACTGTATACAAAGTGGCAGAAATTACTGTCCTATTTTTTCTTTCGTCAGTGGACATTTATTTATTTATTTATTTATTTGTAAATAGAACTTCTTTGTTTCTTTCCGAATAGTGAACACCACTAGTTATCCGAACAAAGGGCCAACTTTTCCTAAAATTAGTCACGCCATTCTACGTCAAGTCTCCAAGAATCGATACCCCAATAGATCCTTAGCCTAGCACCTTAATTTGGAAAATTCCAGGCAGCAATGATCGGGCACCAATCGCATTCATAAATTCGACGAGTCGCAGGCGGCTAGTCGCCTTCTAGATTTATTATTGTCGTTGTTGCATCGACGATATCGAAACGATGACATTAACATTAAAAACGAATCTAGTGGGTCCACTCTATAATCTGCACAGTTGTGGAGCGGGTATGACTAATTATGGCAGAGGTCAAGTTTAAAATTGAACGGCTAGAGGACAGGACCGTATCTAGCAAAATTTCGGAGTATACTCGGATACATGTTAACTATTTTTATTGATATATTTACACATAACTAAAATAATGTATCAAAATTACAGATTCACATTTTTAGAAGTTAAGAAACTCGTTCTTCAGGATCGGATATCACATTCTTACTATATGCGTTCGTTTTGCCTAGTTTCATTGCCTTCAAGTGCGGGTAAAACAGACCATTAGCATATGCTTATAGTGTTGTTAGCAGTTCTGTATGTTTTTATGTTATGTATATGTACAGTGAGCAACAAAAATATTCGGACACCATTATTATATTACGTTTTCATGTGTTTTTGTAAGGAAAATGTTAACAAAACAAAAAATAACAACCAGTAATAAATACTTTATAGTATTTAGCTATATTTATATAAAAATGGAGGGGGTTACCTCATCATATTGTTAAGAGTCACAAAATTAACGCAACAATCCGAAAACTAACGCAACAAAAATATTCGGACAATCATAACAAAGGAGGCGCAAGCGCTGCGCCGGGACAATACGTATGTGACGTCAACTTAAAAGCTATGGCATAATGACTACTTCGGTAAATCCCATGAAACTGCAGCGAAATAGCGCCACTGTAAAGGTGAATAATTGTGGAAATGGGCCGTAAAATTAAAAATACAAGCTTCGAGATAAGACAATTAGTAATTTATCATTATGAAAAGGGGAATACGACGCAACATTAGTAATATATTAAATTTGAAGAAAAGTACATTTGGAGATATTATTAAACGTTATAAAGACGAAGACAGAATTTTTTCAAAGATGCAGAATGGTCGCCCAAGAAAGCTAATCAGAATAGAAGAGAGATTTATTGTAAACAAAGTACGTGAAGATCCAAAAATTAGTGGCCCAAAACTCAAGCAGGAACTGTTTGACTTGTATGGAAACAAGTATCTTCACAAACAATACGTACGAGTAGATACCTGCACTCCTGTGGATATCGAGGACGAATTGCAAGAAAAAAGCCGTTTGTAAGTGAACAAAACAGGAAAAAATGATTAGAGTGTGCACATAAATACATTTTTTGCATTCATGTGCAAACTCCAATCTTTTTTTTCATATTTTTTTCACTTACAAACGGCTTTGTTTCTTGCAATTCGGCCTCGATATCCAAAGGAGTGCAGGTATCAACGTATTGTTGGACGCCCTCAAAGGAATTAAAAATATACGTCTTCACATTGAGTTTAGAAAGACTATACCACAAAGTACATATAGTACCACATTTTCTGACGAAAATTATTCTTGTTTGTTTTCAATTTACATTGCAATAAATCAGATTTATATTATATTTTCTCAAAAAGTATTGAATGTTGATTAGCACCTTTCTGAAATAAACAGTTCAATTACAAATAAATTCCTATAACGTAATTTTTCATTATATTTCATCACACCTATAAAGCTGCCACATATGACGAATTGTTATTTATTATGAAACATGACGATACTTAAAGGGTTTATATGTATATTGCAGAGTTCCCAGGTCGCTGAAAATTCAAACCTACTTTATATGTGTTACTATTTTTTAAGCAGAATGGAGCTGCACTCTATATTTTGCGATAGCTTTTTATGAAAGTAAATCATCTACCAATTCTGAAGTAATGTAATACTGACGGGTAAATAGTACGAGATATTACACTTACACCAGTAATATTAATAATGAAAAGTAAATCTGCTTGCTAAAAGTAATGCTTTACTTAAACAATGAGCATGAGCGCAAAAATCGTGCATTAATAACATCATTACATTTACAAGTTACAGACTAAATTTTGAGGCTTTCGTCTCATTCAGTCTTCAGACATTTTATTGGATCGGTAAACAGTACTTACCGAATACCGACACCTAATACACTATTGCAAGCCGATTTGTCCTCGATCACAACATAATTTTCCCAAAAATTATTTAAAAAAAATAATAGTTAATATAATACTTTTATCCACCATATGCGTCTCTTGGTCTTAGCAGACAACAAGTAGGTCAGTAAGGAGTGATTATAGATAGCGATACTTACTGGAAAAATTGGTTTCTGCGCATACCCTCCTCCCATAAATACTTTTGTCTAGCTGCCCGTGTTGTATAGTTGGCCAGTTCCAATGTGCTACATTAACTCTACCCCCCACAGGCGGCTCAAGGCGTGGCCTATTCCCTTCCACGTTGATTTTTTTAGCTATTAATCTACTATCCCAAAGTCAATCTGTTCCATACTTTTACTTATACATATTTATATTTAGAAAATTTACGGATAATTCGATAAATGACACTAAAAATTGGGGTAAATTTCAATAGGCAAAAAAAACACCACTGATTAAATTAAGTTGGAGTATTAGGTGCTGTTGGTCTGTTGGCCGCTTGTCCCCAATCCGACCCTGCTAACCACATCAATCCATTTCAATTTGGATTTTTTAATCCGGCGTGCCAAGGAAACGATACAAGGCAAGGTTGATCGCTTTAGGCTCCTGTTTACAGGAAGTGGCGCTGAATTTATAGAACACTAAAATTTAAATATGTATACCTATGCGTACATATTGGCCGTACGTAATTATTGTAACCGGGAAAGTAATAGTTATAACAACGTATGAGATTATAGTGTTTAAACAATAAATATAAAGTAATGAATTATACACGTGAGGTCGAATATGGACATAGTTTTACGTTTGAGGAGCGTTGTTGTCAGTTTTGCGAATATTTACATTTAGTCAGCTGAAAATGTGAACTCGAGCGCAATTTTTATTGAAACAGGTAGGTAACAAAGTTCTTTTTATGAAAAAAATTGGAATGACGGAACAAAAGTATAAAGAGACAAAGTATTTAAGAACGGTATTTTTAAAACGTTTTGAAACTAACACAGTGGAAACTTCTACAACTATCAGACCTGAAAAAGTCGATGTGTCTATAGATATTGAAGTTTTAGGTTGTATTAATAGCAGCCTTTTTGATTTGGTGCTTTATATTGTATTACACAGCTACACAAAAAAAAGTCATGATACTGGATATTGACCTTAGTATCCTTATGTATTTTACAAGCTTTTATTTAACTTGCCATGTATGTTTGTTTGTTTGTTTGTATGTATATAGTTCGGGTCAAATCTTGCAACTGAATTTTAAAGTAGTTATCCTTAACCGATTGAGATGGAGTTTGGATGACAATGCATGGTTAGCTAAGTTATGTCATTCTAAATTCAAAATGGCGGACGGTCTAAGATGGAGGACTAGTTATTTGTAAGCACTCCCAGAATGTGGGTATCAAATGAAAGGGTTTGCTAAGAAGAATATTAATAAACTGACGCTGCGTTCAACCCTTCGAGGAGATGATGTACTACTGTCCGGCTAAACAAGACTTAGCGGGGTCTTGTCTTAACTAATATCAACCTATACCCTAGGCAAATTCTAGCGGCGGTGAAAAAATTCAAAATGGCGAAAAACAAGATGGCCACCATACCAATTTTAAAGAGTTATAACTTGGTATAGGTTAGGGATAGTATGAACAGGTTGAGAAACATTTAAATACAAAAACACGACGATAACTAAAAAATAAAAAATGAATTAATATTTTTTTTTTAAAACAAGCTTATTTAAATGCTCTAAAAAGAAGAAGATACATTTTAAATTGAATCAAATCCATAAATTTATTACATTACACAATTTGTATAATATAAAAGCTTGTCACGAGATTTACTTGTGTAGATAAATAAGAATGTAATAATTATGTAACTTGATCTTGACATCAGAAAATCTAAGAAAAAAAGTATATTTTATAAAATAGGTAAATACATCTACACAAGTAAATCTCGTGACAAGCTTTTATATCATAAAAATTGTGTAATGTAATAAATTGATGGGTTTGATTCAATTTAAAGTTTATTTTCTTCTTTTTGGAGCATTTAAATAAAAGCTTGTTTAAAAAAAAATATTAATTTTTTATTACACGGACATTATAAACGTTAAACTAAAATTCAGTTCATTACAACAGCTGCGATTCTAAGAAAAAAAAATGGGTTATTTATCAAATGTACACTCTTTTATACAGGATTTTTATGTCCGCAAAAAATATTATGTTCTTGGCATATTGAGATTTGAAAACAGCAACCTCAAAACCCCCTGGAAACAGACTTTAGGCGTAAAAGTTGCGTATATTGTTTAATTAACATTTTGCACCCCTTTCAACCTCTATTTTGCTCAATTTTCACACTTTTCACACATAATTTTCTCAATTTTCACACATAAATTTCATGCTACGGACTTGTTAAAATTTGAAACCAGCAACCTCTAGAACTCCAGGAAATATAATTTTGGAATAAAAGTTGTGTATTTTGTCACATCAACATTTTCGCACCCCCTTCAACCCCTGTTATACTCGATTTTCACTTATGATGCCAAAATTTTGGCATGTTGAAATTAGAAATCAGCAACATCGAAAACCCCCAGAAATATATTCTTGGATATAATAATTGCGTGTTTTGTCAAATTTTCATTTCTTACCTCTTTCAATTACTCGATTTTCACCGTTAGAATAAATTTCTTGTCATGACAATAGTTATATCTAAAATAACCAACCTACGAATCAGGAGTAATTTCTGCACGTACTTCTTGTCGTCATATATCACGGTCGATTTTACCCTATTTTAGAGGCTCTGTATCTCAAAATTTTGAGGGTGTATTGAATTTTTTGAGGTTGGATTCGAATTCAGCGTCGAAAAATACATAGGGATACTAAGGTAAATATCCAGGATCATGACTTTTTTTGTGTAGGTGTGTTATTTGTTATTTCTGAATAGGTAAAGCGAATAAATTATAATAAGTTCTGCCATTATTGTAACATTTATGATCCATGTGATCCTTATTATAACATACTATGTATAGTCCTATGAACTTAATGATATTTTTATAGAGCTCTTTTCATTTGAGAAATTATTAAATATTATGTTAAAAACATTTATTTTACCATTTTGAATACTTACCCCCTTCAACCCCTATCCACAACTTAATAAACTAAAAACCCTTAAATTTGCAGACTCTGTTATGTAGTATATGTGTCTCAAGTTTGAAGTGCATATCCTACATCGTTTTCTAATTACCTATAGACAAGGAAAAAGTGTATTAGCCCCATTTATCTCCCAATCCCTTAACCGATTAAAAATATAATTAACTTCAGACCTCATGATGGTTGCATAAGTGTTCAAATTTTCAAGTTGATATCTTAACGCGTTCTCGAGTTATCGTGTACACAAAAAAGGTTAACAGACAGACAGACCGACAGACATAATTTTTTTCGCTTAAACTTAAAATCTCGACGTTTCATGAATACTATACTTCCTCACCACTACGTGAGTGTAAAACAGATAATTTCATAATAGATAATAATTGAAAATAATTCATAATAATGATTATACAGGTTGTGTAAAGTCGACATCGGCCACATATGAAAAAGGACAAACAGAAGTGAGACGACAGATAAGAAGCAACCGCATACGCATCGAAGGTAGTGGGAAAATAAGACCGGCCCACTCACCACCAGTGTTCCTAAACGGCACGGACAATTTACGCATGCGCAATAGCGGGGGAGGCACCTAAGCGCGCATTGGCGGAACAGTCCGCGCGTCGTTCAAACGCACAAACTTTGCTATGCAGCGCGCTTAAGTTAAGCGCGCCACGAGAGTTCAGGCAGAGTTCCGCCAATGCGCGCTTAGGTGCCGCCCCTCGCTATTGCGCATTTACTGGTGGTGAGTGGGCCGGTCTTATTTTACAACCTCCGCAACCTTCGATGCGTATGCGGTTGTTTCTTATATGTCGTCTCACTTCTGTTTGTCCTTTTTCATAAGTGGCCGATGTCGGCTTTACACAACCTGTATATGTTCTTTATAAAATTTTGCTTAAAATAGGTCCTATAAGGGGGGTTTTCTTGAACGTACAGGGTGATCGATTTATCATAGGAAGTGAGTTTTTGTCGGAGAAATTAAACGGTTGAGAGAAATTAATTTTTGTGAACGGTAAATCACTTACTCCACCTTGTCTCAAAATTAAGGCAAAAATAAAAAAATATGTCAAAGACGCTAAGCGTCGCGACGCAAAAAAAAAACTTTTTTTCAGCCAGAAATCTTTTTTTACTTTACCATTATAAAGGAATATTAATTATGAGTTATTTTTCTATTTAACATTTTTTTTTATTCGAATTTTAAAAAGTTATGGCTTATGTATTGTCGAGTGCACTATCTGTTTTCTTTTTCATATACTGCTAGCTAAATGAATATAATTTCTGTAGAGTATATCAATTTACTTTCCTAAAGGCAAATAAACTAAACTAAACTAAGTATAGTTTCCTAAACTAAAGTTTAGAAAAATAAAGCCAGAAGCTTTTGCCTTTTAAGACACAAATAACAAATATAGTTTGCCAACGACATTAATAGAAAACCATGCTGAGCATCGTGACGCTTCGATTTTTTTTTTGACAATAAACCTTTATAATTCGTAAAAAGTTTTTGATTTTTTTAAGTCTTTTTTTATTTTCATTATTTCAGAAATTATATCCGATCCCCAAAATCTTATTTGGTCTACTAAAACATCCGCCTAAAAATATTATCAATCTACTAAATAGTCCATTTCTAAATTTCACACCATTGAGGAAATCTACCTGTAATGCAAATAAGAACTGAGTAATGAACCGCATGAATTTCCAAAACTCCCAGGATTTAACTGTGAAAGTATGTGTGCACAACAGTTTTTGGCTTAACTTTAAGTAAATACATACCTATTTATTAAAGCAATTATTTTTTGAATTCGAATACAGACAAATGAGCTGTGCACAAAATAATTTGTGTTTTGATTTATAACCTTATTTACTTGTCAAGACTGACACATCACATGTTTATTTTACAAATTGTGACAGCCACTTCTCAAAAAAATTGAAATAACCGAAAAGCTTAGACATGACCGCTATTTCCATCTCTCTCGTTCATAGCCAGAGTTGATGACGTTTTTTTTTGGATGTCTATATTACTACTGCCTGTGCTGAATTAGGTGGAAATATTTTCAGAAAAGTAACTTCTAATGAACTATGAAAATGTTGAGTTTGTGCTTGAGTAACAATGGTGTATATTGGATTAAGTACCTAGCATTTGTATATGTATGTTATATCGATTTTCCGATATAAGATTTTTTTAAAAACAATTTTATTTTTACTTTTTACACTTTGATTTTTGTTACAATTTTAGATTCAAATTACAATCGTTTAATTTTGACCGAGAGTGAGTCGTTGCCGAATAGCACTAACTGGCTAACGAACGAATGCGTCTCACGACTTTTCTAAATTGGTCTGACTTCAGAATTAAAACTATCAGTACAGGCGTTTGTTGATGCAAGTTTAATACTTTTTATAATTCCCTAAATGCTGATCTTTTCAATAGATTTCTTGGAGACGTTTATCGTAATCTTACAGGTTGGCAGTTCTTGCATTAACAGACAAACAAGGGCCTTTGTTTCAGCGTTGAGCTAAGACGCGTAGCTAAAATTATATGAAGTTTCAAGATAAGTGTAATATGAGCTTATCTCAACCTCGAATGTTATCTATGCAACATAGTTTCTTATTTGATTATACTGGGTGTTATATTCTTATATAACAACTCCCCCTATTATTAAAAGTTGGTGTTATATGTACAGCAACTTTTAACAAAGTGAAATATTTTTAAACATGAAAATACCAAATTGAAAGTAGAACATGAAACATTTAAAATTATAAAATTAATATGTTGAATATAATTAGTAAAAGGTTAAATGATTATTACAAATAGAATTGGTCATTGATTGAATCAAAGTCATTAAAATTTCTTTTCACTTGGTTTTAGTACACTGACACTAAACTAAACTGATTTTTTAATTTAATTCGATGTCATCTTCTTCTGGGACAGCGATGTTTTCGGGACGAATGGATGGTCTCCTTCTGGGTAGAATTGAAGAGAAACGCAGTTTGCTGAATCTTGAGGGTCCTGGTGGAGGTGGTGGAGAATTTGAAAGGGCGATGGCTAGTCTCCTTTTTCTTCGGCATTTACAAAAAATGTAAAGGATAATAAGAGTGATTATTAAAACAGTGGGAAAATAGGTGAACCAAGAAATGTGTTTGGTGACAAAAGGTTCGTTGATTAGGTCGTCGAGGGTTTTGGAATATTCATCTAATTTGTGCTTGGTGATATCGAGGTCTTCTACGTTGACATCCAGGTTGTAGCTTCAGAATGGAATTTTTGAAGATTAATTCGGTTCTTGAATTTATACTTCTGCAGTTGACTGTGACTTGAAGAGGTTATGGATTTATAATAAGCCAGGTGGTTGGAGTTAGCTGTTGGACTTTGTATCCTTTTGCGAAAATAACAGACGTTTGACAGTTTTCTGGAAGAGACCTTAGGTTTTTGAGTATTTGAGCTTCGCATATGGCGTTGTCATCAATTGGATATCCGAATAAATTTGAACAAATCCTTGTGCCGGGAAATAATGGTTTGCATTTGTTTAAATCCGACATAGCGATGTACATCAAAGAATAGTCATCACGCGCGATATATTTTTGAGAAGTTGACAGTAAATGATATAAACCAGTTCTGTTGTTTAAAATAGGAATTGGAAAAATTCTGAATAAGGTGTAGCGTTGCTGGCCATTTAGGGGTATTTTTAATACAAATACTAAATTTGAGTTTGTTTGGAATGCTTCTAATTCAATTATATCTAGATATTTCGCTACATTAGATAATTTGATAATAAGAGGTAAATTGTTTTGATGTAAATTTTGGGAAATTTCCTGAAGTGAAGTTATCAGGTTTTCAGGATTGATGATTGAAGAATGTATTATTTTTAGTCGCGCAAATGTTATTGAATTTAAAACATTATTTAACTGATCTTCGATATACAGATAACTTTCCATGAGCAGTTCGCATTTTTCTAAAAATTTAAGTATGGCTTCAATTATTTTTAGTTTATCTGCCGTTTTGTAGATTAAATCTGAGATTATTTTAATGTCATTATTAAATGTGACCTCATCGATTTGTAGTTTTTGTATGGTTGTGTTAAAGTTTTTTATAACACTGGTGGTTACCGATATTCGGTTTTTTAGTAAGTTTTCTAGTTGGTGTTCATCATTTCTTATTTTGTTAATGCAATTTGCATAATATTCGCCATCTTCTGAATCTAAGTTTCCTGTTATTGATTTGAATATTGTTTCGATGCCGTTTAGAATTCCACGTTTGTAACGTTTCGTTTCAAAGTTTATTTCTTGTAGTTTTTCTTCGATTGACCTCGAAATTTGTGTTAGTAAGCTAACGTGTATTTTTACTTGTCCCTTGAATAAATTCATGTTTTCAAAATTTGGTTCAATTGTTATAATTAAATTTTCTAATATTTTTTCATTGTGTTCGAATGCGAGTTGTAGTGCAGATACGTTTTTGTGTACTAGCAGAGTCCATTTTTTTGTTTCTAATTGTGATTTGACGTCTTGGTGGTAGTATATTCCCATGGTATTGTTGATAGGTGAAATGGTGTATTGTGAAATTGCTGTTCCGATCAGTAGGAATAACCTGAAAGTAAATTTAGCTTTCAAAATAGGGCTTAATTCTATCGAAATTTACTTTAGTTTTTTTTTTATTTGTTTCGGGATTTAAAAGAGTTGCTGAATTTTGAAATAATTTCAAAAGGACCGTTAAATTTATTTTTCAATTTGTCCTTAATTTGAGATTCTTTTATGTAGGCTTCGATTTTGTATTCTGGAATGTTTTCTGATACGTGTTTGTCAAATCTGGTTTTAGCCTTTCCTTTTTGTAAATTTGTTTTTGTTCGAGCGATTTTATAGTAATACGAAATTTTGCTGTTTAAATCGCGTACGTATTTCGAAAATAATTCTTTTTTGGTTGTATAGCGTTTCAGGAGGACGACTAGATGTATGTACGAAAATTAGTTCATATGGTGTGAAACCGTGAGTTTTATTTACTGAATTGTTATAGCATATAACAGCATATGGTATGACTGTTAATGGATGTTCGTTTGGATTTTCTAATAGGTTTACTCTGATCATTTCTAATAGTGTAGCATGGAATCTTTCGACTGCTCCATTACTTTGAGGATGGTTAACGCTTAAAAATGTTAATTTGATATTGAAAAGGGAACATAAATCTAAAGAAGTGTGTTATCGAATTCTTTTCCGTAATCGCAGTGTATACGAAGAGGTGTGCCATAATGTTGGAAATATAGTAAGAGAGTGTTTACTGTTGACTTAGCTGATTTGTCACGTGGATACACTTGGTATCCACCACTTGATATATGATACACCAAGTGGATACACTTGGGTGAATTTTGTTAATTCGTCTTTCATTGTTAAGATGTAATTTTTTGTTGGAATTTCTAAAATATCTATGTTGATTCTTTCGAAAGGTGTTTCTGTTATGACAAGAGGGTTGCTTAAATTTTTTTCGTACAATTTTGGATTTTTGACAAATTTCACAATTTTGGATGAATTTGTCTACGTCTTTAGTTAAACCTTGCCAATTGTATTTACTTTTGATTCTTCTTATTGTTTCGTTTATTCCGCGGTGGTTTGCTTTTCCTACATGATATTGTTCTAGGATTATTGGAATTTGATCTTGGTCGGGAATTTGAATTAAATTTTGGCAAATAGTTAATTTTTTTTTCTTTTTCAGAAAAAAATAAATTATAGCATTTCTAGAATGGGTAGGTCGTTAAATTGTTTTCGACATAATATGTTTTTGAATGATCGAAAATATCTTTCTCTCTGTAGAGTGTTATGAACATAGTTTCGATTACTTCGTCTGGGTCAAATGGTAATAAGATGATGTAGTAATTTCTGTTTTTGATTGTTTTACTTGTGACGACATTTATTTTGTTATAACAAAAATTTGGATTTTCCTCAAAAATATCTTCGATTATTTTGTAATGTAAATCTTGTAATTTGTCTTTTGAAAAAAATGTTAATATTTCTTTATGTGATTTATCCAATAATTGATCATTTGAAAAATTGATTTTTGAGTAATCAATTAACGATTGAGTTTTGTATAAGTTTACAAAGGCGTCAGGTTTTTGTAAGATTGTTTCTCGTGAGATTTCAGTTAAATCTGAGGTGTTAGATTCGTTATCTGAGTTCGAGGTGAAAATTTTGTTTGTAGTTCAGAACATTTTTGGAAATGATTGATTTTTATTCTTGAAAGAGCATCTGCATTGTTGTTAATTTTACCGGGTTTGCATTCGATTTCGTAATCGTACTCTTCTCATTTTAAACGCCAGCGAGCGAGGCGACTTCCTGAGTCTTTTATTGAGAATAACAAAGCTAATGGTCATGGTTGAGAGTCTATTTTTTGCATGTTTCTGGTTTGAAAACAGAAAGTCTCGGCTGCCCGTTTTCACAGAGTCTATTAAAATTTTGAATTTATCTTTTGAATATTATTATTTGAATATAAAATTTTGAATATTATTAAGTGTTGTTTTTGAATTGCGGCGTGCATTTTTGCGTTATGTGTCTGCAATCTGAACACAAAATTTAAAGCTGACTCGTTTGAATGTTGGCTAATTCGTTGGAGGTCTTGTATTAGAGAGGTGAGATCTCTTGAATCTCCGAAATGAGTTTCTAATAAATTTTTTATTTCATCCCAGGTGGATGGGTTTCGTGAGTTTACAAGTTCCGCTGCTTTTCCGCGCAATTTATTTTTGACATGGAGAGTTAAAAGTATTCGTTGGTTATCTACTGCCATATCGAACGCACATCTTACGGCATTTATGAATATTTGCAAGAAAATCTTGAAATTAGGAAGATTGAAAATATTTCGGCTAACTTGTAGGGTTCTGCCGGAATGTCTTCAGTTTCGTGTTCCATTTTGTTTTGGTTTTATTTAAACAAGTTAAATGTGATTAAAATGATCTAGATAAAAGAGAATATTTTGAATTTTGAAATTTGAATTTGTCACAAAATTTGCCTAAAATGTTTTTCTTTTTGATTGTTACTGACTAGAATGGTTACTAATTGGTAAATGGGGTAAACAGAATGATTTGTATCCTGTTTTTCTTTCAACTTAAAACTAGGTAAAGCGTGACAATTCAAGCGAGACAATTCTTTGACTTACCACGCTTTTTCCATCCGTCTCTGCTTCTCTAGGCGAACTAGTTAGGCAGCTCCTTGTTCAAGAGGGACTAGGATGCTCGAAGTTCGAAGGCTTTCGTCTCAAGAGAACCGCAAATAGTGAGGACAGGTGCCGTGTTCTACTTGTGATTTACTCCTGTTTCTTTCTTGAAAATTCTTTCTTCCCTATTCTTTGGGGCTTCTTTCTTGAAATTGTTTCTTCCCTTTTCTTTGGGGTTTCTTTCTTGAAATTTGTTTCTTCTTCCCGCAGGTTCTTTCTTCTCACTGAAGGATTGGAAGCCCACGTCACTAGTTAGGCAATGTCCGTGTTCTAATAACGCGTGAAATCCGCACGGCTGCGCCAATTTGTTATATCGATTTTCCGATATAAGATTTTTTAAAAACATAGCACTGGTAACTGGCTAACGAACGAATGCGTCTCACGACTTTTCTAAATTGGTCTGACTTCAGAATGAAAACTATCAGTACAGGCGTTTGTTGATGCAAGTTTAATCCTCTTTATAATTTCCTAAATGCTGATCTTTTCAATAGATTTCTTGGAGACGTTTATCGTAATCTTACAGGTTGGCAGTTCTTGCATTAACAAACAAAGGGCCTTTGTTTCAGCGTTGAGATAAGACGCGTAGCTAAAATTATAATCGAACTTCAATGTCGAAATTCTGTCCTGTGGGCGTTAATGGGTTAAGATATATTTTTTAGTTTCGTTTTTATTATGAGTAAAGGGGAGTAAAAGTGATTTATCGTTCACAAAAATTAATTTCTCTCGGCCGTTTCCAAGAAAAACTTCCTATAATAAATCGATCACCCTGTATATCTTTTTGTCTAATCAAAAATATGTTAGATTCTTTTTTAAACCAGTGTGGTAATTAACACCAAATTAAAGAAAATTACAAAAACAATTTGCTAGATAAAAAATGGAGCATGTGAAGCAAATGGAGCACAATGGAATGTATTGTGCTCTATAAATCTCCATACAGAATTACATAATTATCTACAGAGAATAAACGCAGTTTTTGATGAGTTGTAAAAAAATACATACATACGAGTGGGTATCGGATAAGTAACCAGTGTAAGTAACTACTAGTAAGTAATTAACATAAAGTGTATATATTATGAATACATAAAAATAAAATTTCTGGTTTCAAATATTTCGCAAGTTTTTTACTATTTGTGACGTTTTGGAAACCACAAACAAGACGTTTCGTTTGTCCCAAGAATAAAAGTCGGTTTTAGGTAATGGCCTTGTTTAATCTATTAATTATTATTATATTATTGAACGATTATTTAATTGGACGTTTCATCTAGAACAACGTTTTATGAACAGAGGTAGGTTTTTAGGTCTCGTTTCCTCTATTATTAATTATATCATTATATTACTGAATGATTACTTAGGTAAAGGTCAGTCTCTACTGTCCCTGACACAAACTGCATCACTCTTAAAACACCTTTATATTAAATATACAACAATATATGGATATAAAACTGAAGTGGCCAGTGTCGCCAATATTTCGAAATATGTATTTTACTTCCACATCCACGTACACTCGACATCGACATATCCGAAATTTTCCGTTCCGCAAAATTCTACATTTCCGAACTCTCTTCATCTCGGGATAACCGAACTGAACTGAACGCTGGCGCATGCGCAAAGGGTTTTTCTGGCCCATTCTATGTTTTTTGTCGTCAACCAATTAGCGACAAGTTCGGTTGTGCGGAAGTACAAGTTCGGAAATATCGTGGGAAATAGTTCGGAAGTATCGTGAGTTCGGAAATATGGAGTTCGGATATGTCGATGTCGAGTGTAGTGGAGCGGAAGTAATTAATAGATAATAAAAGTAAGTTCATCATAGTTCATAAGTAAGTTCATCAGTAAAATCATAAAAAAGTGTTTAAAAATTTTTAATTGGCTAATAGGCATAAAATGTTTTGGAACGTCGACCATTTAAATTGTAAGCGGAAAAAAATTTTTGTCTGCCTGTAAACTTTTTTTGTGTACACGATAACACGATAACGCGTTAATATAAAAACTTGTTTGGAGCTCTTATGTATCATGACGGCATCGAGCTAATTATGAGCTTCGGTTGAGGGGTTGGGGGATAAAGGGGGGCAACACTCTCTTTCCTTGTCTATAGTTAATTCGCAAAATTTGGGACACATGTACAACACAACAGAGTCGGCAAATATACAGTTTCTTAGCTTACTAGGTTGGGAGGTCGAGGGGGTAAATCTTAAAAATAAATGTTTTTAATATTAGAATTAGGATTACAAAAAACCAAAGAGTTATCTTCATAACGGAATATGGAACCCCCTCGGATATTAGGGAGTTTACTAGCCTAAATAGAAATGATATATGTAATAGCAAAAAAAAAACTTCAAACGACATTGGAAAAAAAATTACAGCCTCACTAAATATCTTGTAATTGGCTCGCAAAATGTAAGTTTTTTATTTTTTCTTAACTGTATTAATATAAGTGCATACTTGGTCTTTAATTAATAATAATAAGACGAGGTGGGAGAGGTCTACTAAACATAAAACATCAGTGTCTTAACCAAAAAACGTTCTTAAGAAGAAAACTACTAACCAACGGGGACCCGCTAATAACAGCAGTAGCAAGAGACGCTGGATACACCAGAGGACCAGATATTGTGTTGATCAACAAGGAACAACGAAGAGGGATGATCATAGACGCAGATCGCAGTATCACTTACCCACAACATTCAGAAGACTGAACGGGAGAAGATCGCCAAATACGAAAATCTATCAATCGAGCTGAAGAGCCTATGGAAACTGGAGAAGGATATACGCCCTAGTAATATCGGCAGAGGGAGTGATGACGACCAGATTCACCAAGAACATCGCGGCATTAGGACTGTCTTATAATATCATTAGAAATGGTCAGAAGGCAATATTGCTACAAACTTGTCACATTGTGAGAAAGGTTTTAGGACAGGACGAATTACCTCCCTTCGCCTGAGCCTAATTTCTGCTGGAAGCGGGGATGAGATATCAAGCCATTACTGTATAGTATAGTATTGCTCTTCCACTTAACCAGATGTTACTTCTTTTCAAATTTCGAGATCTGTCAGATATGGAAATTTGATTTTTTAAGTCAAACCACTATTTGGTTTCAGATATTATAATATATGTATATTTAAGAAAAATGAACATTCTATAAAAATCATTAAAGTAAAAAGGTGTTTATACGATATACTCGTATTTACAGCTTTTTGGCAAGGTAGGCGTTTTTTGATTTGTTTTTGTTATTATAGCCTTCTATTTAGGTCTAATAGAACATAATGTGGGTCCAAGCCTACTACTTACGAAAATACGAGAATATCAGATTCCAGAGGCTGCTACTGGCTTTTGGTTAATTTTTTACTCATCTTTTTTCTTTGTGTACACGATAACTCGAAACGCATTAAGGTAAAAACTTGAAATTTGGAACACTTACATATGTACCATGACGGTCTTGATTATTCTTTATTTGCTAATTTTGATTTTAATCTGTTGAAGGGTTGGGGGTACATCTGGGTGTACGCATAAACAAAACCAGATTCATTTTTAATCTCTTTATATTTAATCTGAGAAGCTCTAGTTTCCATCTCAACATCTCAATCTTATTAAAACAAAATATATGTAAAAGTACAGCACTTGGAAAATTCCGCTTTCTATTATAAATCCCGAAACGATTGTACTAAAACTTTGTTATGTGCCCAAATAAAACGCCGCTTCAATATTCAACGGAAAAGTTTAATTGCGCGCAGTATGACTCACTTATCGAAGTTTCCAAAGAAAATACCTACGATATACAGGTATGTAAAACTTTTACAATGATTGCGAAGCGACACAAAGCAAACACAGCTCTAAAAAATTTAGGTAATAATGTCATAATAGTCACAATGTTCATATACGCTATAAAGGTTATATAGGTTATTGGCCTTAACGATCATATAGGTCATGTGGGTGATAAAATCCATATAGGTCATAAAGGTCATATAGGAAATAAAGGAAAGGTCATCATTGGGTCATATAGGCAATAAAAGTAATGTTATGTCATGAAGGTCATACATATCTTAAAGATTCAAAAAGTTCAAACATATCATATAGGTCATACAGGTAAAAGAGATATAGTATATATATTATATAATACTTATATATTTTACTATCAGTCTTAAAGGTTATATACTTTTGATACTCTTATTCACAAAAACCCGACAGTAACAGATATTCAAAAATTTCACTACTTTCGCGCGTCCCTCTCCGGTAGTGTCTTCCAAATCATATTTATTTTGGAATGCTCTAGCAAAAACTACATTATAGCTTGGAGTTTAATTTGTGACCGTTTTAATAACGTTACAATTTTAAAACGAAATCATGTTAAAGCTCTGTTCAATCTCGAACGGGTTAACGATGAATCATCAGTCATCACATCACTCAAGATAATTGGTAAGTAGGATCCGGAAATGTGTCTGGCAACGCCGGGCTCGGCACTATAAAACACTATGATAATGAAAGTATAAACCGTACTTTTTAAGCGACGTTTACATTATATACACATGTATTTCGTTCCCGTGCTACATACGACATTGACTCCTCTAATACTCTCCAAAGCCCGCGTAATGCCGCTTATGTGCAATACTACGTTATTCCTTCTCGCATCGGCGCGCGCGGGACCACGGGAGAGTCTTATGCACTTTATCACGCGTGACAGCAAACATTCGGAAGCCTATAATAATATACAGAAACATTTAAAGGGGGTGTGAACCAAAAATTAAAGATTTAGTGTGAAGAAATCTAAGAATAAAAATTCAAACCTCATTGCTCTACGATGAACCGTTCGTGAGATGCATTTAAAAGCATTATGCACTGATATCGTGACGTCACGGGGACTTCGTCTAGTCAGAGCGTGCCCGTTGCAGACGTACGGGGCGAGACTATTATTATTATAGGTACGTCGGTACGTGTAATATCTACATGTGATTTGATTAGGAACATTTTAACAGATATTTACTTAGACTAAAATTGTAAAATGGCTTTTGGCTTTGAACCTAGGTTTAACAAATGACGTATTAAAATATGAAAACTTGCTAAGTTATATTAAAAATAATAAAGTGAATTACTGAATATATGTGTACTTACGTCAGGAGCGGTACTTTTTTTGTATAGATCAAATTCTAACTTATTTTCAGAATTTCTAACAACCAATCTAAAAATGGTAATTGTTCATTTTTCTCAACTTCATTCGTAAACCTTATAGTTGGGGAAACGATCACTTAATTTTGAAACAAAATTATTTAAATTAGCCTTCTATGTAAAAAAAAATGTGAAATTGTGAAAAATCCTGGAGAAATACTCGAGTTTTTGTTTGGTTTCGGATTCATATTTGGTCATAAAAAGATTAGAAATAATGGTAACAAGGAGTTATCCATTTTCATCCCATGCTGTTGAAAAAATTCTCCGTAAAAGTGAATGCGCATTGAGTGTAAAAAAGTGGTTCATTGTTAAGTAGTTAAAAGTGTTCAACCGTCAATTTGTTTTTACGCAGAAGGTTCTAATTTCCCTGTACCTATTTTTAATTTTAAAAATTCTGGACAATTGTGGGACATTTAAAATTAATAATAGCTACTTCACCTATTAATGACAAGAATGTGTACTAACTGTTAAACTCTAGTGAGCTATTTTTACAATAGAAATATATTAAAATTTAATCCTCCCTAATCACTAAAAACATATTTTTTCACAGATTATTTACTTAGGTATATAATAGGAAGCGGTGAAAAAATATTATCCCTGAATATTATAACAGGGAGACGTTTAGTATAATCGAACACCGGCGTTTAATTAGGTACCATAATCTCAGTTTAATCGACATTAACCCTAACAGTATGATGCACAGTTCGCTAAAGTATTATATAAGTATAATACCAAAGCTGCCAATGAAAGGGCGGCGTGGTAGATGTGTAGGTATATTAATATAGCTCCGTTGACGTCACGCGTTAAGACACGGCATCCTTGGAGCGGCGTATCTCCGTTAATAAATGTAATAGAACAGTGGGATTTTCACTGTTATTCTTAGATTTATTTTCAGTACATGTTGTTTTTTTGCTTCACACCCCCTTTAAGAGTCCTTACAATGTTAACTAAGCCTCCTGAGAGTTGGGATACGCTGATATTTTAGAGACCCTAGAGCAAAGGGAAACGAGTAAGACGAACCTCAAAACAAAATACGGGGGCAAAACTAAATCTTTTTTTGTTGTCAGAACCTCATTGCACATTCTGTAAAAGGGAACATTACGGTTAAGATTGCCATGATATCTCGAATATTAGCGTTCCGAACACAATGGACCTTGTCAAAAAGACTTCATCGTTTTAGGCACGATCACATGGTAAAATAATATCGATCTAGGTTGCGCAAGTTGTGTAAAGCGCGACACAACACACTATTGCACATAGACGCTACTGATGTTGTAGCTACAATACAAAATGGCGACGGTACCACTCAGGAGAGTGTCAGTATGACCTCTCACAATGCGACAAATGATTTACAAGTAATTCTATCCACTATATTAGTGAAGATTTTAGACAAAAACAGCGGGTGCTTTGTTAGGCGCAGGCTCTAAGAGCAATTTAATAACGCAGGAGTTACGCGAAATATTGCAATTAAAACGCACTAAAATAAATTTGAAAGGTTGCGGCCTAAATCAAACGCATTCTGTTGTTCAGGTCGTCGGTTTCTACGCTACTGTCTTGTTTAGTTGTACCGCACATTGTAGGTTATCGATATGCCGAATTTTAAAATTAATTTGCAGTCGTTACACATTCCTAGCAATATAACTTTGGCATACCCGAAATTTCATCTGCTGAACAAGGTAGACATATTACTCGGGGCTGGCGTATTTTGGCAAATTATGTGCGTGGAACAAGTTAACTTGTCGAATCGTGGGCTCTATCTTGCAAAAGAGTAAATTTAGATGGATACTTGCAGATAGCATATATTTTTCTAATCTTACAGCTCAAACTTATCATTGTAACTTTTCACAAAATATTGAGCTTGAAAAACAACTCATTCTTTTTTTGGGAGGTAGAAGAAATGCCACTAACTAAAACTTTGTCAGTCGAAGAAAAGCCTTGCGAAAAACATTTTTCGGAAACATTTAGGGGCAACGAAATGAATCGCTTCGTGGTAACAATGCATTTAAAGGAAAGCGTAAACAAATTGGTCAATTCTTGCAAAATTGCCAAAAATCGATTTTTGTCGTTAGAGCGTAAATTTGCTAAAAATCTCAACTTAAAAAATAGTACGAAGAATTCATTGGCGAATACAAAAGACTAGGTCACATGCTTATTATTATAGAAATGACTCCCAATTTTCGTATTATATGCCACACTACGAAGTTTTCAAAGAAAGCAGTTTAACAACCAAACTATGGGTAGTTTTTGACGTGTCGTGTTGTACAAGCACCGGTTACTCATTCAATGATTTACATACAGATGGTAGGTTCGGTAATTCAATCAGATCTTCTCATTCGTCGTAGAAAACATAAATTCGTTTTAGCCCGCGACATCGAGAATATGTATAATCTGTGCATAACTCAATTAGTTGAATGTAGTTCAGAAGTTAGAGAAAAAATAAAGTAGATAATGTAAAACATAAAATATATGAAATTCGTGTAAACAAATATGAATGTATAATTATATAAATAAATAAATAAAAATAAAAAACAATGTGTATATGGATATCAAAAAAAAGAATAATTACTTAATATTTCCTTATTGATTATGTAGTAACAGTTTTTTTACATGGTGTTTGAAACTTGTTATACCTAATTTTTTTTAAATCATTGTCAACAGAATTATATAAAAGTACAGCATTGTAGGAAAGACTTTAAAACGTTGACGTGTAATATATTGGCACTGTGAGCGTATAGTTGTGCCTAATATCTCGACTGTGAACTTGGTCTCTAGTTAATAGTTTAGTCTTAAAGTATCCCGGAGTTGATTAGCAAACGGTGTACAAAAGTAACTAAATGGTATTTATAACTGTTGACCATATTTAACCAATTCAATTGACGAAATTTTTCCGCGATATGATCAAATTTTCTCAGGTTATTGATAAACCTACAACAGCTATTCTGTACCCTTTGGATAGAAGTTTTCATGTGGCACTGTCTATACTATCTGTGTTCTGTAGACCCAAGCAAGAAAGCACTCGCAAACCAACCAATTTACTAATCGTAAAACCGTAACAACTCGTTTTATTTGTTTAATACGCGATAGAAGTGAAAAAAATCAAGTTACAGTCCACAAACGTGATCACCACATGTATTCAATAAAAAAGAATACGTTTGTTTCCACAATTGCTTAGAAGCAAGCACTCTCTTTAAAGGTCTCTTTAAAGTTGTATGAGATGCATCTCAAATAAGCCTTAATTACACCTCCTTTTTTGCAGACCGATTATAGATGCATTTTTGTTTACTCCTCTCTTTCTGGTTAGGCGCAGCGGTGAAATGTCACATCCCACTCTTCGGATGTTATCGATTCGCCCTTGTCTTGGATCTGGGTTAAGGACGTCTTTTAAAATATTTGATACTTCGTGTAAACGCTGAAACTCAACTTTAGTGCCTACGAATACCATTTTTTTCACAGATAAGCGATTTTTCCATTGCATGTCGTGTTGGTATACATGATAGTCGATAGCAAACGTAGACTGTCGTATAAAATTCAATATGATTATAAAAAAAATGAACCCGTTAATTACTGGTGTATGTAATAATGAGACATGTATGCAGGTACACGTGATATAATGTTCTATGAATTTATGTTACCTACGATATGAATTATTTATTTATCAAAACAACGATAAAGGCTTATGCAAAGGAAAATAATTCAAACGCACATTACGTAAGGTGTTTTAAACTTGGTCGATGTGTCACAATTTAAGGTGATATAGGCCATTCTGTATCATGAAGTGCGCTTCATAGAAACTTTTATTAACTTAAAATTATCCGATTCTTGAAATGACATATTCTGATAAAAGTTTATGCTTTTTTAGAAATAAACAACCATCCAGGCGAAGGACGTTTAATTTATTGGGATATTTTGAAATCTCAGCAGGGCATTGAAGTTAGGTTATTAGAAAAGTTGGCATACTGCAACGCAACACATAGGCAACTGGCGTAGCATGTGATGGGGGTCGCCTCAATTCGTATTTATTTCAGTAGTCCCGTGATACCTGGTGCTGTTGTACAACCTCCGCTATATATAATATGTTGAGTTGTGTGATATTATTTCCTGATAATCTATTGAAAATGTCAAAGGCTACTAGTTACTTTGGTGTATTACACTTATGATGCGTACACCTCTATGGTGCGACTTGTTTCTGTCAAGCTTAGTTAGTAGTTTTTTTGAAAATATGAAACAATTTTACTATAAATTATAATGCAGAAAACGGTTTTGTCAGGTGTAAATCTGAGTGTGCTTCAACACTAACACGTGTACCACAAGGATAAATGTGTCCCCTGTTATTTTTATTATACATAGATGATATTGACATGACCTCATCTAAAACTCATTTTACAATGTACGCTGATGATACATCTTAGGTAATTTCCAACACAATACATCCATACCAGCATTTTAGTGCAACAATTCCTTATATGGTTTAAGGCAGGCCTCTCCAACTCCGGTGCTATTGCCGCTCCGGCCGAGCGCCGGCCAAGCACTAGTGCCGGGCTGCGAATCCGTTGAGCTGAGGGAGGACAGAGACAGCACTAACAGTCCAGTACGCAGGGAGCTAAAATCATCAAAAAGTATTCTTGCGGCAGGGCAGGTTTTTACGGATTCCCATGTATTTTTTCCCGTAGAATACAATGAGCGGAGCATCCGTGTGGAAAATTGTTTAAATAAACAATTTATGCGAAAATTTTCATATTTTCGCATATAACTCTGTTCCTGTGCATTTTCGGTGTATAAGGTACTATTAAGAAAATTTTTCCGTATTAAATTTTGAAAATTTTAAGCCCAACCGGAAGTCTCTAAGTGCAATTGTTAACTAACAATTGGCTAATAAAGCCGAAAAAGTGCTTATTTTTAATTATTTATTTATTCGAAATATTAAGCAATTATCAGGCTGAAATTTATTGAAAGAGTACCCTGAAAATGTCAGCTCAATCGGCTTTACACTTTTGATCGGCTTAGGCTAGAAATGTCACAAAGCTCTTCCAGTTTTTGAGTTTTTTTTTTCAATATTTTTAAAAATAGTGAAATGGACCAGTTTTATAACGTTTTCTACGCGACTACCTTTTTTTGACGCGACGTATATGTACATTGTTTTAGTGTTGCCGCTTCGAAATTCTCGGAATTGTGACTATAATATCCTGACGACCATTTTTTTTAAATCCGCGCCTTGAAGCGTACTTTCAAGTTTCAATTTCATGACCATAGTCGCCCTACTTTCGAATTAAAAAAAAAAAATAGTGAAAAAAAAGCACTTTATATAAAATATGCCAAGGAACTAAGATATAAGCGGATATGTGAAAAAAAGACGTTTTTTTTTCACAAATTGTTAATTTAAAAAATTAGCGGACGGTTTCAGCTCTACGGACCCAGCGCATTGCGTTCTACGCAAAAAAAATACATATGAAACCGTCAAAACTAACCCTATATGTTTCAAGAACACGTTTAGATGATTTTTGCTCCCTGCCAACTGGACTATAAAAGTTAAAATTAAATTATGAAATCTAAAATACCAGAAAACGTTATAGGTCTGATATTTTCCAGAAAATGGAGTTCCGTCTTTTCGTCACCAACAATTGTGTCATGGGACGAAGAATGTTTGTTGTCATAATGTCGCCGCACGGTCGAGGACTTGATGTTTACGATTGTATGACAAACTAAACATTGGGCTTACAAATAGAAAATGTTTTATTTTAGGATGAATCTATTACTTACACTTCACGGCCATGTTAATCGCCAAAACTGTCGTTACTGGTCGAGATAAAATCCTCACTGGATGAGGGAACTACACACGTAAAACCTTGAGAAATCTAATGTTTGGGCAGGAATAATTGGAGAAAATATCATTAGTCCCTTCTTCATTGACGGCAATTTGAATAGAGAAACTTATTTAGCTCTGCTCCAAAATAATGTACCGACGATGGCAAACTTGTGTCCCGCTGAAGGAAAACCACAACTTCCAGGTAATGCAATATGGTTCCGGCAGGATGGTGCACCAGCACATTACGAAGTCAATGTCCGGCAATATCTCCACACAATCTTTCCAAATCGCTGGATAGGGAGACGTGGTTCTGTAGAATGGCCTGTTCACCTAATCTCACGCCGTTAGACTTCTTCCTATGGGGATATGTAAAAAGTATGGTCTACAAAACCAAATCCGACGATTTAGCTGACTTAAGAAGAAGAATAACACTTGCAATTATGTCGATTACCCCGCAGATGTTAACTAACGTTAGAAGACATTTCTATTTACGTCTAGGATGCTGCCAAGATTTGAATAGAGAATGAAAAGACCTTTCAAATGAAGTATCATAAGCCCCTACTTCCGATTTGAAAATTTAGGGGTTGTAGCTGTCACCTGAAGGGGGTTGAATTTAGAGATGATATATTTATGTCGCAAGATGTCATTTTAGAATTAGAAATTGACGTCTCAGAATTTTCTAAAAAAAAATGCATAATAATGGATCTACTGAATTTATTCCATTTGACTTTTCCATACTGTGTATAAATCGAATGTATAACTCAGGACAAGTCTCCGACCAAATAGGTGGTTCCTTTTGGGACCAGACCCGTCCTCTAAAAGTTAATGTGTATGTAATGTGTGTATGTATACCAATACTCACAAAAGTTAGACCCTCCGGTGTTTTTTATACTTGTTGACGCTTTCAGTTAAAATTAGCTTGTAATTATTACGAACAAAACGAATTTTATTTTGAGTGTTATAGTCTCCTTTGTAGTTAGATAACATAAAAATGTATCGCTTTGATCACTGTATTGTACAAATATTTGGTTAACATAAAACATTAATTAGGTACAAATAGTTTTTGTCGACATTTTTGTCCGTACTTTCTAAGGAAAACAATTGGAAATGCCATCCAATTTTTTTATTAAAAAAAAATAAAACCAAAAGAAAAAAGACAACTCGTGCATTAGATGGTTAGGTGTACCTACTTTACTTAATACAATACCGTAAATACAGTAATACCGTAAAAAATATTTTCGTACACTTTTTAGAAATGGATTTTAAAAGGGATTACTTTGTACCTACATATCTTTGACATGGGATGTACTGGATAAAAAAAAGGTTCAGTATAATTACATTCGTTTGCTTCTTCCTCCCTATTCACTGTCCCTTATCAAAAACATACGAAAGGTATTTCGACAATTTGCGCATTAATTTCTAATTCTAAAATATGCGAACAACGTATTTGAATATAACGCAAACACAAATATCATTATTAATGAACATCCGTCCTTAATGTCATTATTACATTTCACATGCCACGACATTGTCAAGCTTTTTTAATTACACCAACGACAACAAACCGGTATTTATGCATAACTATTCGTTAGGTACTGTTTTTATAATTCTAGAGTTTCTGTTCTGTCCACAGGGTTTTCATTATTTTTAAATTATTTAAATTATCTAATAAAGTCATATGAATAAAATAATATGTTAATAAAATAATTGTTTTTTAATTTAATCACCGTAGTCCATATGACCCTCATCTATATATTGTACATAGGTACCTATTATGTAAAAATAATACCTTATAAGTGGGGGTAGTCAATTAAACATTACTGAGCGGGGCGTTTCCAGACTAACAATTTTTCAGAAACGTTGTAAAGTTGTTTTTTTTTGGAGCTTATCTCACATCTTGATGTTTTACTAATTATGTATTTTTTATTACGGGAAATTCAGAAACCATTTATCACCAGACCTTTGACTCATACGAACTTTATGACTTTTACAAATGTGGAAAATTAGTGTTCTTCTAATGGTTTGAAAATACCTGAGGACAAGTCAACATTCTGTACATTCACACAAACAGTTAAATACCTAGGAGTGTTATTCAGCAAAAAGCTCAGCAGGAAGGATCACATAAATTACGTCATCAAGAGAACAGAAAACTGTTTAAACATTATTAAAGCATTTAGCAACTACAATTATTGGGGAGTGACCCCAATATTTCCCTTTTATTTTATCGTTCTCTCATTAGATCAGTCCAGGATTATGGAAGAATCCTCTATTGATCAGCAGTGGAAACTCACCTCAGAAAACTGGAGCAAATAAAAAACAAATGCTTAAGATTAATAAAAAGTATCCCAATTAACGTACTGGAAGTAGAATGCTGTGAATCTCCATTACATCTGCTACGACAATTTTTAAGTGACAAACTGCTCATTAAGCTCTACTCAGTAAGTTTTAAAAATTTATAACCTCACTATCCTTAGGTATACCAATAATTGGTATTGGGACCATAAAAAACTGCCTCCATTAGTATTAGTACAAAGTTATTCCGATAGAACAGAGATAATGGAAATAGTGTCCCAGTCTAACACGCCACCATGTTTTTCACAGGAATACGAAATATTTATAATATTATGGCGAAATCGTCAAGAATATGATTCACCGCCCAGTTAACTTGACAAAACAAGAGTGACTCCGCTGAGTCACTCTTCACAACTCACAACTCCGTGAGGTGTCCCTACACCTCACCGCGTTGCGGAAGCCTCTCGAGCTTTTCGCGGCCCATCAAGAATAATGTCCGAATATACGCGCACCAGCCAACAGGGTATATAGACATATCGACGCGGCGATGCGTCTTTGACATACATTGCGTGGTCGCGGGCTTTGTAAAACATTCGAATATAAATTGAACATAAATAAATTAGTATTTGTGCTTAATCCGTATTGGTATTTCTTTAAATAAATTGTGTTAGTTGGAAGTGCGTGTCTGATTTTTCACATCTAACTAACCCTAAATGAACAAAATGTTACAATATTCATATTCTAAATGTGTTGTTACCAGCAATACAACAAAATTTCAGTCCTCTGGAGCATATTATGAATTTTAACTCTGATTTGAATTTTATTTGGGGTTACTATGGGCATATTATACTGACGGATCATTACAAAATGGACAAGTCGTATGTCCATTCTTTCATCATAAATGAAAAAAGTTGCCAACACATATTGCCAAAACAGACATCGATATTTACAGCAATGCTCACCGCTATTAAGGAAGCTGCATCCTATTGCCTAGAGCAGTGGTCGGCAAACTCATTAGGCAAAAGAGTCAAATATCATAAGTACAACGATTGAGATATTTATTGAGAGACTAATTTAAACTTAAATTATATAGGTAGGTACTTTGTTTATTAACTTAATAAACTTTAGTTTTAAGTCTTAAGTCTTTTGTCTTAAGCCTTTACTCGTTGAGTCTTGATTAAACTATAAGTACTTACACTCAATAAAATTTGATACCATAATAATGCTTAATAATGATCTTGTATAATGTATATTGATATAAATTAAGTTGTAAGTAAAGGATTTATAAAATTTAGTAACGACAATGACTGACAAACACTTAATGTGAACAATGGCCTTGAATCTCATTCGAAAGTTTGGATAAGTTAGGTTAGTATGTTGTTTTTAATTTTAGGCACGATTCTTAATTTACTCTTGATGAGGTTCACGGTCGAAAAAGATTGTTCGTATGAATATGTAGGAATCCTAGAACCGAAAAGGGGAAGAACACCAAACCCATAGGAAAGCCAACATAACGTAAGCACTTCGTTAAGTAAAGTTCATGCGCTATTTTATTATGCTCTACACTTCTACACGATATTAACCACCATTAGCGCCCACACGTGGTCTTTTATGGCAGAGCCACACTCAAGGGGCCAAAGAGCCACATGTGACTCGCGAGCCACGGTTTTCCGACCACTGGCTTAGAGTATAATAACAACTCTCAATTTGTTATATTCACTGACTGCAAAAGTGCAATTGAGGTAATTGGTAATGCACGGCCCATCAGAGACGTTAATCATATATGTAGTTATCGAAATCCTGAGATTAAACAAACAATAACTTGGAAAATCGCTAAATATAGCATGGGTAAAAGCACACGTAGGAATCGAACCAAATGAATACGTAGATCACCTCGCAAAAACTGCATTTGAAGTGAATAATTGCATTCTTAATTGTAAGATTACAAAAACGGATTAATCTGCAGATGTTAAAAGAACGGCTAAACAAAACATTTTTTTCGCTTAATTTAGCCAATAGCATATTTAGCCAATGATTTTTCTTCATAAACACTATATTTCCACTCCACTACGTGGAAGTGGAAGTAATTAGGAAATTCTAAATTCGACTATGAAATCGACTTTTTCGGCCTAGGCCGACAAAAAGATATTCCCGTACTATCAGCACTACCGTTAGTACCCGTAAAAAATGCTGGAAGTTGGCATTTTGCGGTGTTAAAATGTCAATTTTTCAACGATCGCAGAAAAATATTTTTTTCAAGGAGTAAAACAATTTAAATTATTTTATATAGAATTATCTACGAAATTGATTTTCCTACCTTGGTCTTTTGGACGGAAAATAAAATCGACAGAAAAAAATCCATGACTTTTAAGAACAGCTGATTTTTTGTTATAATTAATTTTGTCTTATTGTTAGTTATGTCTATACTAATCTTTTATCTAGAAATGAACCAGTACATAAACAGGTTTATCAAAGACAAAATCTACTACTACTGACTTACACTGAAATACCCTGACTGAAAACCCTCCAGATATTTCAGAATATTGAGGACCCTATTTAATACCGTAGTTTGTTTTTTGACAATATACCCACAAAACAGACAAAAATAACAATACAAAGTCAACAAACAAATAAAAAATATGTTATTTGACGAATTTTTTCCTACAACTACGTAATTATGTTCCTTTTAAACACAATTAAATGTTTTCAACGCACTCTTACCTATTTATGTTCGCTGTCCGTGACGACATGTGTCCAGCTATGGTGATATGCACGTACACTTTAGAGTCATTTTCTAACTTACTTGCTAACTCATCACCTTTCCACTTATAAATAAAAACTGCACTAATGTTACCTGCAAAAGAAAAAACAATTTTAAGTGATCGACCCATCAATTGGAAAATCTAAATGTACAGGGTTTGTCCGGAAAGTAATGTCAGTGAATTAATTTCCCGAGACGCGCCAGCCCGCGCTTTACGTGCTGGGATTGTGGTGGGGGGATCTGGCAACAAGATCCAACAAGCGTCAGTTGGCTACCGGTCGTTGTAGCGGTCGCATCACTCGTTCTTTGAGAGTCGTTACAGTGACCCGGTGCAAGAAAAAATGCAACGTTCGCTTGAGCAACAGATGGCGATCAAGTTTTGTGTGAAACTGGAGAAGAGCGATGCGGAAACCATTCCAATGTTGAGGAAGGCTTTCGGCGTCGATTGTCTTTCGGACACGCAAATTTTCCGGTGGCACAAGGCCTTCGCAGAAGGTCGGGAAGATGTTAACTACGAGAACCGCGCTGGACGGCCATCAACCTCCAGTTCCGACGACAATGTGAAACGTGTGCGTGACTTGTTGAACACTGACCGTCGTCTAAGTGTCCGTTTAATTTCCGAAACATTAGACATTACGAAAACCATTGTTCACGAAATTGTGTCGGAGTCTTTAGGAATGAGGAAGGTGCCGCGAAGCCCGTGCCAAAAGTGCTAACGGACGATCAAAAAGCGAGGCGCGTCGTAACCTGCCAAGAACTTTTGGACACCTGCGAAGACAACCCCGCTTTCCTTGATGACGTCATTACCGGGGACGAAAGTTGGGTCTTTGAATACGATCCGGAGACGAAGAGGCAAAGTGCGGAATGGCATACGTCGAACTCCCCTCGCCCCAAGAAGGCCAGGATGTCCAGGTCAAAGATCAAGACAATGCTGATTGTCTTTTTTGATTGCCGGGGATTGGTCCATCATGAGTTCGTTCCGCAGGGGACAACCGTAATCGGAAAGATTTACGTCGAGGTGCTGAAGCGGCTGAAACGCAGGGTGAATTGCGTCCGCCCAGACATCTCAAAATCCTGGAAGCTTCACCACGACAAAGCGCCTTCGCACACCTGGTTCCTCGTGTCCGATTACCTCGTCAAGGCAGGCATCACCGTTGTTCCCCAGCCTCCCTACAGCCCCGATGTGGCCACCCCAGACTTTTTTCTGTTTCCGCGCCTCAAAACCCCAATGAAAGGACAGCATTTTGGGTCGGTGAAAAACATTCAGAAGGCTTGCACCGACGCTTTAAAGGCGATTCCGGAAAACGACTACCGTGCGGCTTTTGATGCGTGGAAGACCCGCTGGAACCGATGTGTGGACGCAGGAGGAATGTATTTTGAAAGTTTCTAAAGATTTGTACACAGAACCAATAGAAACCATTTTTCAAAGCTCACTGACATTACTTTCCGGACAAACCCTGTATAAAACAAGATAATAATTACCACGTAAAAAACATTTTAAAGAGTATTTATGTAAGTATATTATTTTTGCCCAATGTATCCAGTGGCAATGGAAGTTTATATCAGTTTGTTGTTTCATTATACCGGCACACAAAAAATAGGAGTGAAAATAGTAGGGGGACTTATAACATAAAAGATGTGAAAAAAACAAACAGAACTTCTCGTTCACGTTGTTCTGTGCCAACGCAGATCTATCGGAAGTGGAGAAGGGAAAGTTCTGTCCCATAACCCATGATACAGTAACAATCATCATTTCATTACATTTCATCCTTCATATTATAAACTTGAAGGTTTAAGATATATATGTTGGCTCGTTCGCATAAAATCTTTGATCTAGTGTCTAATGCTTATTCAATATAGCGAAAAAGTGAGTAAACGGAGTTAAGTTTTAGGCAGTTCTTAGACACTTGAACTTGAGCTTGAGCTCTTGACTACTAAGATACGTCTTAGGAACAATGAGCAACTAGCAACTGGCAACCAGCAATTAGCGATATTGTTGCCATCTCTTGTTTTACATTGAATTAGATCGCGAGTCTTATCGCTTATACCAAAGCAATGCACTTCGATATCCCTATTGCCGATAGTCGAAGGGAAACATGTATTACTGGCGATACGACGTGCGTGTTTTTTCAGTTGTTTAATATTGTTATAAATGTCAGTCGATATTGCTTTATATCTTTGCACATATACTTGCTGTATGATGACGGAGATCTTGAAATTAAGGATAAATAAAAAATGTTCTTCGTTTCCTCTTGGTTTGCCTTTACGTCTAGAAGATAATTGCCTCATCTTCAGACGCCGACATCATCGCATACATTCGCGATATATCTATGCAATAGTTGTTGCTTCAGTATGAGGTGGGCCAAATTTAATTACATATTACATGTCGAGAGTTGCCAGTTGCTAATTTGTTGTTGTTATTGGGTTTGAGATCATTTGCTACAAAATCTCTCCGACATACGTCGCTTCTAGTTACGGGGTTTGCTCTGGGTTTGTTTCTGTTGATCCCTAAATGGTATCTTATATTTTTGATGACAAAAAAACGAGTCTCGCTTCAACCTTATAAAAATGACAACAGTAACGACTTTATACCATTTGAGGTTTGGGATGAATTATGACATGATGAGTTTAAACCAACTGTGGATTTGTACCCAAAAACATGTGGAAACGAGAATCTATTGTAATTTTCGCTTATTTTTTGTGTGTCACTCTTATTTATAGAACAAAAATTTTGAAATTTGGGACGTGTATACTAAGCAGTATTCGGTGGGATTATTTTGACATATTAGACACCTGAACAGCACTTCCTTTTTTACCGGAATGTTGTTTTAATGTCGCCCTGATTAATAAAAAAAATTGCTTGAACTGATTTTTTTTGAATTAAATGATACGTTTGAACAAAAATATATCGTGGTATTCACTACGAAAAAAATGGTAGAAACTGGTTAGAATTCCAATATTTCTATATATTACACAACCACTTCAAACTCCAATGGTGGATTCTGGTCCTCTACCAGGACGAAAATCCTGGAAACGGAAAAGAAAGTCATTCCCATTTTTCTGGTCGATTTAATGCGCGATAGGGTATATCGAAAAGATAAAATATATAATGGATTTAACGATTTACGTGCATTAATTAGAAAGTGCATACTTAATGAAATGTGACGAATTTATTCGAAAATTTATCGGTTTCTTATCCCGCTCGAAAAAATATCGAATTAAGAAAAATCGATGAGATGAATCGAGATTTGGTGATCTGAAAACTTTCGTAACAAAAAAGTAAACAAAAAAAAAAGAAGTATAGTGTAATAATTTCATTGTATGGAAATTATAGAAAAGCATTTTACGATTTACTGACATTTACCTATTTCATAAGGCTTCAAGCGGGACAAAGACAACTTTTAATTTTACAGTTAGAATGTCTCCTTCAAATGGCATCTCCCACTGATATTCAGATATAACACATCATAGATAGTAGTTTATTATATATTTTTTACCTTTTACTTTCACATCTACATACTAGAGTATTATCTAAACTTCTAAATAATATAAAAATACAATGTTGCTCAAACGAGTTTAAAATGATCGAGATTAGTGACGAAAAAAATTCTTAACGATGTCTTTCTAAAGGTTTCCTCTTTTGTATAATATGAAATAATATAATATTTCCCCATTAACGTTTACCTAAAATTTATAACACGTAACATACTTCCTCATTTACTCCTGAATCTCCAGAAATAAAGATTCACTAATAGAAACCGTAAACATTTTTTAAACAAGAAGAAATTGAAATAATAGCTTTTCTAGGACCTGAGTAAGTATTTCTAAAAATCATCTCTGTTAATTAAATATAAAAACAGTATATTGTAATATATCTATAAAACCATCTTGTTTATCCATTCGTAACAACCTTGTATCATCTCTGATCCACAAAAAATAAAAAACGAAAGTTGGTACATTTTGTTTACAGCGTCAAATTAGAGTTGACAAAATACTTCAGTCAAATATTGAACCTCTTTTTCTAATTTGAAGTACATATCTACGTAAGTACTGGCACATGTCTGTGCACAGTTACTTGTATGTACTGAAGAATATTTAGATAAACTACCAATGTCTGCAAAGCATTGCTAGCAGTAGGTTGTCGGTTTAGATTTTTTATTTCGTATCGTTAAAATTAAAGAAACACCACTTTCTATTACTAAAATTTCAATGCATAAAACAAACAGATTATATACTTACATTAGATATAAATAACAGTAAAAGGCAAAAAGATTTCGATTCATCAAACATAAAATATCACCCACACTTAAGTACTATCTACGAGATTTGCAAATTATTTACTTTGACGTCATCGGTTCATTAAAACTAAATCAACTTACGTGTCTATTTGTAATAAAAAATTGTTTGAGTTCAGTGAACCATAATATAACTAGTCGTATCGTTTGATAATCAAAAAAAAACATTGGATTATTATTGAACCGTTATCCTTGCTTAAGTATATTAGACATACAGTAAGCAACGAAAGTCATCATACACCCACTTTTTGAAGTTTGCTTAAATTATGATAATTTTTGTATTACAGCATTGATTTTTTTTTGCTTTTGACAGTATTATAGCTTGTGATATTCTGCGTCTAATAAGCCGAAGTTGAAGGCGGTATGTCCATTGTGTGAAAATATATCGCTGAAAAAGTAAAATTTCAATGTTTTCAAAGAAACGTAAATAACTCCGAAAATAGTAAATCTCTTTCGAAGTTGTTGGACTCTTATTAAAGGGAAATCTTCAGTGTATCTATTTGACTAACTGAGTCATTTTGAAAAAAGTTTCCTAGACATGAACAAAATCTAAAGTTGAACCAAAAATATCACGAAAATTAAAAAGTCTACCATCCTTAGTATCGTTTTCGTAAAAATCACTGTTCCTGAAATTTTAATAAAACACAGAGAGATCTAGAGGGATATTAATCCTAACATTTTGTTGGAGTAATATGTGGCGTACAGGGCTTTTTTGAATTTTCGTGATATTTTTGGTTCAACTTTAGATTTTTTTCATGTCTAGGAAATTTTTTTTCAAAATGACTCAGTTAGTCAAATAGATACACTGAAGATTTCCCTTTAATACGAGTCCAACAACTTCGAAAAGGATTTACTATTTTCGGAGTTATTTACGTTTCTTTTCACACAATGGACATACCGCCTTCAACTTCGGCTTATTAGACACAGAATATCACAAGTTATAATCCTGTCAGAAGCAAAAAAAATCAATGCTGTAATACAAAAATTATCAGAATTTAAGCAAACTTCAAAAAGTGGGTGTGTGATGACTTTCGTTGCTTACTGTACATACATATTAAAAAATAAATAATTCTTAAAATCGTTTAAAAAATGTAAATGTTAAATTGGTTTAAATAAAAATTGATATCAGTCACTTTAATCAGTTGATTATTTGCAAAACCTGTCACACGGGATATATCTTAAACATCCAAAGACACTTTCTTGTATTTGGTTATGTTTATTATTATTATTTTTTTTTTGTTTATGATTGATCATCGCTTTGTCAACTTTGTTGCGATACCATTACACCTGTCTACTAGTAAAAAAATATTACGTACCACTTAATGCATGAGATCCATTTTCCTATAAGATTTGAACGGATTTTCCGCCCTACACATTAAAAACCTGCGTAATTCAAGGACACTGGACATTAACGTTCTTTTTTTTTTTTTTTTTTTTTTTTTTTTTAGTATTAGAAAAACCATGAAGGTGGTCATTTACCTCCTTTCTTACGAGCCATGTTGTTTTTGTTTACAATTTTTCTACAACAGCAAGAGTTGTAGCAAAAAAAAGAATATTTTGAGTTCGGACAAACGGCAATTCTCCATGAGTCGACAATAAGAAAGTGCAAAAATACCAAAACTGATTTTTTAAATATTAGTTCTCTTTCTTCCGAGCCGGTCACATATATAATTTATGCAAGCACCAGGTATCTCCTCCGACTGAAGACACAATTTTATGACATCACTAGGATGAGCCGAGGTTTCCCGCATCTACGTAAAATGCTTACGTACCTACACCAAGATGCCAAATGCTTCAGTACTAGGGTGAATGTGGGTAAATGCACTCATGAAAACCATAAATTGCAATTTAAGAAAGTACCAGAATGACAAAAATTAATCAAATGATGGCGTTCGGCCAAAAAATAGATGTGTAGGTCAATGGAGTTAGAAATAGGCAATTAAAAAAAACAGTAACGTGGTGCATTTACCCCTGACTCCTGGGGTAAATGCACCATAGGCTAGAAAATATGGTAAAAGTGCCGTAAATCGAGGTATGGGGTAACAGAACCAAAGTATGTAATATGCACAGAAACATAAAAACTTTTAAAAAATCATCTTACTCAAACAATTTATTGAAAAATATGAATAAAAGACACATTGAAATTAATTTATTTGAAACATTTGAAAAACAAAAAAAAAAACGAATTCCACAAAGTACACATAAAATCCATATTAAACGAATATAAAAATTAATCATCAACCCATCTTCAAAATAAGTAAATCTACGAAATATTATAACAACTAAAGTCAATATTAAAATGATATAAACCCCTTCTATCACACAGAAACTAATTTTAGCAACTTGGCAATATAATTTGCATTAACTTGAGTTATGGAATCTGCCCCTTGTTAGTATTTAAGTTATCATAATGCGCATTATTTATAGATGTTTATTATTTAGTTAGGGAGAGTGCCCTTTTTTAGTATTTAAGATATCGCTATTTCACACGTTACTTAAAATTGTTTATTGTTTAGTTTACTATTTAATTTAATGACCTGTTGATCATTTAGCACTTAGTAATATTAATACATAAGCACGTTATGTAAACAATCCCTTTCATTATTATGATGACATATATATTATTGTGGGAAAGGCAGGCACAGAAGATTGCCTTTTGATAAGACTGAAAACATTCGGGTTTTAACGTTTGAAGCTGTAACATCTCTTCCTTTAGACTAATAAAGTTTGTGAAGTATTTGTTCGCTTTTTAAAAACCGATTCCCGAATCACGAACATTTAACTCTTGATATTTATCTTCAATATCGGGCCATTTAAAAACTCCCATTTATTTTATGCATTTGTCTTTACACCGGTCTTTGGTCTTGATGGGCAACTTAAAATTTTCGAACTAATCTAAGTTACAGTTATCATTACAGGGCATTTTTGTCTCTGTAAAATTATAAACATAATAATCAGTGCATTTACCCCCAGCTATTTATCATGGTGCTTTTACCCCAGTCTATTCTGGCGCATTTGCCCCTACATGAAATTTAACTGGGGCAAGTGCACCACACCAGTTTGTTGTGGAATAATCAAACATAACTTTACACTGTAACTTGAAAACAACACAACTAATTTAACTAAAATTAATAAGCCATCGGTTGAATAAAAATCCTTACCATGAATCTCTAGCAAAAATTACAGTTCTGTTTTTTCACGAAACGATCAGAGTGGGACTATAAACGACGTTCACATATCAAGTGACAGGTGAAAACGGCGCGCGTATTGGATCATGAGAGATGCGTTCTGTTCACAGATGGCGCTAACAAAGCGTATTTACCCCAATAGTGCATTTACCCATAGTCACCCTACGTATTTTACTGTATTTTGATCTCAATTATGCGGAATACTTGTAACATAATCAGGAAATTGGTTCGAGAAACAAAGAACAACTGATTCACCGTCGTCTGCTAATCGAGTATGCGCACTATTATGAAGAAAAAGTCTATTGAGAGGAGCGATTTCTTTGCACTAAAGAATATTCGGCATTCTGTGAACACTCTTTTTTCTATGCGTCGGTTTTTTGTTACATAATATTACTGGATATGTTACACACTGATTCTCAGTATGCCCGCAGCTACTTGTGGGCCAGGCTGGAAGAAGCTACGTGATGAAACAAACGTCCGAAGAAATGGAAAGGTGCTAGCGCTCTTTATTTCATTATCTATCTAATCCGTGTGATGCAATCCGTAGAGTACGGCGATCATTATCGACCTGTCATCATTGAAAATTCCATAATATCCTCGTATTACGATCTAATCTACAAATAACATAACACACTCCGTCTGTACACAGGTTGTTTCTATATATAGAAGCGTTTTCACTGCATGCTTCTGTGACAAGCCTGAGTGACCCAGATGTTGAATATCGATGGTACACAGAGGCGGGGTACGGAGGGGATGGTGATGGACCGACAATAGCTTATAGCGACCAACTAATGTGTAAGAATTTTTTTTCATTTAGGTACCAGAAGAAACATAACTTCATACAAATGTTACAGATATAATTAGCTCAAAAATTATTTGTACCCTCTGAAAGATTAAAATTAACACGAAAAATCCTAATGATTGAAAATACAGGTAGGAACTAGCAACAATTTCTGAGGATAAATGTATTAAGTTTTAAGCAATAAAACATACAAGTTTGAAAGTTACTGAACAAATTAAATATATTTTACTGAAAGAACAGACATTAGGTCACAACATTATTCGTACCCTATATATTTATTAAGGGGGTAAATACAATTAGGTGGTCAAAAAAATAGATTTTTTCTCTAAAAACTTAGAAAATATCCGTAGAATACGCTAGTGAAAGTTTCAGAGCGAAGTTTGAACTCCTTATATTTTTTTCGTCATTTTTCGAGAACGCCTTTTCCAGCGCGCAGCAAGTATACGAGAGCTGTGCGATGCTTTTGGCCTAGTGAAAGTTTTATCCATTGTATCTTACTTTCAAATCCCCAAGGCCGTAAGGCTCAAAAGAACTACAACAGATAAATAATAGCATGTACGAAGAGATTGAAGGCCTTTTGTACGCCCCTGGAATCGCTGAGTCGTACCATTTTTCGGTATTCAAAACTTTAAACGAATTTTACTCAAAACAAAATTTTCAAATGTGGCAACCACGATTACTCAAAAAACTACTCGGCCGATTTGGGTGAAACTTTCAGGGTTTCTTCTTTATACTCTTAGCTTGTCTGTAAACCTATGTTGCAAAATTTAATTATCAATGCAAAAGTGTCTGAAAAAATACGGAAAATCACCGATTTTCTCGAAAAACTTCTGCCAAACGTAGTTTTTATTTTAATTTTTTGAGGTTTACCGACAAATTATATCTATTTTTAACATAAATTTTATTTCTTGGACTGTTACAGACGAAAATTACGACGTCCAGAGTGGTTGCCATTTTTTGTCCACTTGCGCCAGCGTGCAGCGGCCATTTTGTTTTGAAAAATAAAAAAACATTTTTTTTAATTCTTCATTCTTATCTTAACAAATTTTTGTAATGATTAAATAAAACCTTCTTGGTAAAATTTTTTTTAATGCGTAATTTTAGCACGTCTAATTGTATTTACCCCCTTAATAGGAGAAATAAAACATAATTTAATATTTCCTAGAAGTCCACCGCGTACAGCAGTTATCGAATTTAAAAGATTTGGCATACTATCTACTAAGTTTTGAATGATGACAGGGGATGTAACATTTCAAATCTCCAGGACTTTTTTCCTTTACCATGCGTTTACTTGAAATATTAAATTTGCAGACGTGATTTCATTTTTAGACCACAAAATATTCAATAAGGTTAACGTCGTGGGAGCTTTGTGGTGGTATACGAAGCTGCTGTGGGCTGTTATACAAAAGCCATTGTTCACGTTGATACTATATTTCAGGTCCTTGTCAGGTTGAAAATAATATTTTCCTTGCTGTTCTAATTTTGTGGCGCTTGGTGCAAGATTTTTCCGTAAAATATTTAAATGTACCACATTCATCACTTTTATATCCATGTCATCCTCCTTGTCATACAGGCCCAGGTCACCGATGAACCGCCACCGTATTCGACAATTAGTTTTAAGTTTTAAATTACATTTTTTTCAGTATTTTCAAGGCTTGAAAAAAATATCTGTAAACATAGGACAATTACGTGTTATATTAAAAAATCGATTTACCTAAGATAATAAACAAAACACTACTTCACCTTTTATGAAGTAAACATTTATTCAAATATTTTCTGAACTTTTTCACACAGTATAAGAGATTATCATGGTCTCTTACACGTTCCTCAGTTTAAAAAAATGCATTAGTTTTTGTTTTTATTAAGATATATGTAATTTTCTGAGAAATATGCAATAAAAATGTTCTTTATAAGCGGCGTTTTTTGTTTTAATAATTACAAAGTAACAAAAAGTTGAGAGTATTAAAAATTACTCAGAAGAAAACAATGTTACGGTATAACAATCTACTAATATAATTTTGTCACGTTAGTCCATCCGCATTTTTGATACACACCGCTACTGGTATTGCATTTACGTCGAGTGGAATATCGAGTGGTATGCAGTCCATAAATGCAATCGTGAATTTCATCAGGGAAACGTCAATTTCCTTACTCTGTATAAAATTATTATTTACCGGCTAACAAACGATCGACAAAATTTGCCTTGTCACGTATACTAAAAGAATTTTTCCAAATAGGTAATAATTTTGCTTTAAGCATTGTAAAGTAAGTAAATGTAATAACGGTAATAATGAATACCGGCAAGTTCACGTGATTATATAGGAAAATAAGATGGAACTCTATTATCTATTGATAAGATTAATATATAATATAAAACTATAATAATTAACAGGTTAATCACTTTAACAATTCATATGTACATATGCATATACATATTTTAAAATGAAACAATACTTTTTCCTGATTTGAAAATACCAAAAGAAAGTCAAATAAAGGTAGGTCAGCTATCTGATAAACTGCAATATTAAAGAAACAAATTGATGAAACTGCTGCAATAAACTTTGCTGGTTCCCATATGCGAAACTAAAAATACTTGATAATAATTATAGACTTGTTTACGAAAAATATTAGAATTACAGTAGTAAAGTCAGGTCAATGATCCTCTGAACGTTTTGTACAAGTTCAAAATTCGTCAGACTAAAATACATTTCGTTGTGTTTATAAACTAGATCAGTCATTAAAACATTTTTTTCTGTTTGTGATATGGGAAATATATTTTAAATGGAGTGAAAAGCTACGACGCTAACAAATATTTTATGCTCCTACGTAAACCCAGTATACACTGATAAAAAATCGTCTATAAATATGAACAATTTTATTATAGTAATAACTAGAGCGGGACAATGTTGCCCACACGGCAAAACGCGTACTGTAGGAAAACACCTATTCCTATGTCCGTTTACCTTTGAATTTTTAGGGGATCTGAGTATGGAACCTTCGGCGTAGAAACAAAAAACTGGACGTTTTCCACGAAACACCGAACTACTACACTTTTCTCGACGCGCGTTTCGTTGGCCAAGCCAAGTTGGCATTTTCAGGAGAAAATTAAAACTAAATTCTAGCCTACTCACTTGCACTATTTATACCAAATTTGTTGCCACGGTTCACTGAACCGTAACTGTCTTTGTTTATCAGAGCAAACAGTGGACTGGTGGGTATCGGGCCATTGTCCTTATTCATACTATTGTTACACTTAATGATTTCTAAACTTTCAAAAGCATCCAACTGTCTACTGTTTGTTACATTTCTAATTAATTTTAAATTATTTATGTCTATCCTATGGTTGTTGTCAAAAGCGTGTTGGGCAACACAAGATCTGTTCGGCCATATTTCAAATGATCCATGTGTTCTTTAAATCTAGTCAATATAGATCTTTTTGTTTGCCCAATATACTTTTGCTCACAATCTTTCCAACTTATTTCGTATATTCCTGACTTTTCGTTATTGTCGATTTTGTCTTTGGGGTTACCCAAAAGCGTCTGTAGTTTATTTTTAGAATTATAAACCAAGGCCAGAATTTAGTTTTAATTTTCTCCTGAAGATGCCAACTTGGCTTGGCCAACGAAACGCGCGTCGAGAAAAGTGTAGTAGTTTGTTGTTTCGTGGAAAACGTTTTTCTTTTTTTGAACATGTAAATAAATAATTAAATATGCGGAACGCGGGAAAGGCTAAAAAAGGTCTATTGGAATAAACTGATATTTTATGAAGTTATAAGCTGATGCATCGCTCTATAAATAACAACTGATCATGATCAGTAATCACTAGAAACATCAATCGGGTGAGTCACAACAGAATCGCAGTATTATTACAAGGCGATAGTTCACAGAAAATACATCATAATGCAATAATGAATACTTGAATAAACATAATAGGGGGCTAACTATTACATAAAATTTGGGCCTAAAACGACTATTATGATGTGTTCTCTGTTAACTACAGGTTTGTAATAATAGTGACCTGAGTCCGACTCCGTTTGCCATTCCGATTGCCCGATTCATATATCTACTGATCGATCACTGTTTTAGTATAAAATATCTGAAAGATTAAAAAAACACTCAACAAAACTCACAGATCTCGCTGGTATCATTGTTGAATACTAGAATATAATATAGAGTTCCTATATTCTGCTGTCTTCTAATAAGTATAGCGATTAACGCCAAGATTAAATAAGATATAATGTACAAAGTCCTTTTTGATGAACCACTTAATTTTCTTTCCTTCATCGGCAATTCATTTTCCGCATTTGGAAAATGAACTGGAGAAAATTAAATCTAAAAATACCGCTGATGCGGAGTAAGACCAATGCTACAATTTGAACAGAAATAAGTTTTACATTTTATTTTCCCGCTTATTCTTTCACTCTATTTCACATAGTCCTGTCTTACAATGCTAGTAATACTACTATTACTACTACTGTAAGACGCCCTTTACCCCTTTTAGAACATAGTATATTAGTGAATTGATTTATTTCTTTCTATGTTTCTTGTTACCTCATCTCTGCGAATGACTTTGAAAATGTTGATGTTTCTTTCAGATGTACTATTTTCCTGTTCTCTCTGGATCTCGTTGAAGCACTCTTCATATATTTATTTTTTATTATTTCTTAATGTGTTCTTATCTGATTGCACATTTGTTATTGGCCACCAAATTCGTAGTGTATTTCTCAAACATTTGTTTATGAATACTTGTCAATTTTGTTTCGTTAATTTGGTTGTCTCCATGACTCCGAGTCATATGACGGGACATATTTAACTATCGAATAATATATTTTGATCTTAGTTTGCATCGTTCAGTTATTTGTTATCCATCAATTTTTTTATCTTTTTCGGTTTTTGATATCTTGATCTGTAGGCAGCAGTATAAAAATTGTTTATTGAAAAACTGTATTATCAATTTCTTTAAATAAAGATGGATGATTATTAATATTACATTATATATTTATTACTGGCATTCGTGTTTTGAAGAACAAATGAAAAAAACGGCGAAATGGCCAACGTTACTGTATTTCCATTCTAAATTGAAAATAGGTAGAAAAAAAGCAAGGTTGTCAGATATATTTTCTAAAATTGCTAAGCTCACTATACAAGTATACTTCATACTTCAGTAAACTGTTAGTTCGTGACGTTCTTAGAAAGTTAGTTTGGAAATATAAAAAAAAATACATAGATATATATGTATTAGTTAGCATTAAAATAAAGCGTTTAAAATTGCTGGAAAAAATAATTATAAATTAAAACATACCACTATACTTAAGAAAATTTTGAAGAGCCGGCAACGCCTGAGCTGCCGGCAGCAGCGCATGCCCTGCGAATGCCGATCCAGTATACTACTGGATTGCTTTGTATCTAATACTCCTTACTTATTCGGTCCACTGTGCCATAACATTTTTACGACGTCGTTAAAATGATTTACGACTGGTAATTCTACTTGTTTAAGACGCCAGTGACGTGTATTTCAGCTAGGTTTATTAACACAGACAATTTTTTGAGTTGTCTGGCTAAATGAGCATTATTTACAGCAAATTATATTACAAATATTAAGAGTTTTGTATGCAGGCTAATTTTAATCTCCTATATTGATTTGAATGAAAAAAATTATTTCACAATTTTCGAATTGTGATCGCACGCCCATGGAATCATAAAGTTGCACCGCTTTTTTTGTTCCCCAGGCGTATTTATCATTTTCAATTAAAAATAGAAGGACTATACATCCCATTGTAACTACGAGGTGGGGCTATTAAATAACCGAACTGATACTGCTACCAGCGCGCTGCGAGCGTGTCGCGACAAGTTTGAACAGAACTGTGTCTGGTGATACTGACAATCCAGTGGGTCGCTCAGTTTGACTGTATCAGTCGTTTGAATTAGTCTACGCACCAGTGACGCGTCGAAAAAAATATTAAATGGTCAGATGGAGCAACGGGTTAATTTCAAGTTTCTTGTTAAACTGGGGAAAACTTTTACAGAAGCTTATGCAATGTTAAAAGAAGTGTATAGGAATGACTGTTTATCCCGCACACAAGTTTTTGAATGGTTTAAACAGTTTAAAAAGGGGCGTGAAACGACCGAAGACGATCCGCGCCCCGAACGGCCCTCAACGGCAAAAACGGACGAAAACATTGAAATAAACTGGTAAATTAATCCGCGAAGATAGTCGTCTAAATGGTGCCAAAACTCCTCACTCCCGAGCAAAAGGAATCAAGAATGAACATTTGTGCTGACATTATAAACAACTTATACTTATAAATTCACACTGATCCAGGCTTGTTAGACACGGTGACATTGAAGGGGACAAGATTCGAAAGTGTGGAAGCGGTTAAAGCAAAAGAGACGGAGGTTCTGAACCAGCTCACAGAAGCGGACTTCCAGCACTGCTTTCAACAATGGAAAAGTCGTATGGAGCGGTGTAGAGATCGCTAAGGGGAGTAAATTGCAGACGAAAAAGTTGCTACTGTAAATGGTAAGGAATAAAAAGTGTTATGACAGCAGTTCGGTTATTTAATAGCCACACCTTGTAAAAGAGAAAATAACGTCAATTTCAAAATTCATAATGCAGTATCAATCTTTTCATCCAGTAGCAATTATTTATTTAAAAACCACGAAGAAACCAAATGAACGAGAGCAGGAAGTACATTACTGGACGCTCGTGGCTGTGACGTCAAAAATGACTAGTGTGTGTGTGTACTTCACGCCGCGCTGTCCTATAGTATCTACGGTTTTTCATGCTCTACACTTATTAAAATAAATATTTAGTGAAAGTATGGCAATAACCAAAACATATTTAGACGGCTGTCCAAGTTTTAAATGGGTCACACTGTATACTGTTTTTTCTACAGACTTCCCGTCAGCGACCCAGGCGTTTTTTTCCGGCGACAGCGGCGCTTCTATTTTTAATTCCTCGCCATTCATCTCGACAGCGCTTCCTCCGCAATAGCATCTCCGCCTAGGCCGACCGAGACCCATCTGCAGCGATTACTTTAGCCCGTTGTTAGCCCGTGCCCGTCGTTATTTTTTATCTCGACATGGGGGCCAACGCATAGTTTTATTAGCCGCAGGCGTTTAATTAATTGGTGAACGGATCGAAATAGATATTCGAGATGAAAAAACTGCAATGTTTGTGTCCATTATAATACATAATCTTGTAGGTTCGGAATTCTGATCTATAGTACGAGATCCAGTCATCATAAAGAAATAGAATGCAATGTGACGGGAATAAAGGTAATGTATAAGCCAAGGTGCCTCATTCATTTCGACCGCAAGAACCAAAATTTGTGTTTCATTATTTCGTAGAGAATCTGTCTTCAATAATACAGTGAAGACATCTTATTATCAAATGACGCATCATTGTGAAGAAAACTATTCAAGCAAGAAGTAATTAAAAAATAGGTTGCAGTGTCCCAGTCAGCCACCCCATTTATACAGGATACTTCACATTTGTCATATACATACCCTGTGTGTACACCAAACATCGGTCAGTTATGAAAAGGCTACGCTAGTAGTTAGAACGAGAAGTGTAGAATTTGTCCTTTTTCACAACCGGCCGATTCAGAATCAACGTAAAGCGGCCAAAAATCGTGAATTAAGCCAATTTTGACTTAAAAAAAAATAAAAACAGGGTTTTGTTCGTCTTGGACTATATTTTCAGGATCCGTTTCCCCCTAATAGTGCTAGAACATCGTGTGTGTGCTGTAACATCGCTCAAACATCGCTATTTGCGTAATTGTTGAAAAAGTGTTTCAGTTTTCGCTATTTTTTTCGTGCTCTTTTATTTAAAAAAACTGATATTTTTCCCGAATTATACGGAACATGTGTCGCACTTGAATTATTTTTTTAAATTTTATAAGTTTATTGAATTGTACAACTACACAGCCCCACAAAAAAAAATCAGTACAACGAACTGGACTACTATATCCTCATGTTTTCGAGGTCGCTGAATCCTAATCCGGGGTCGGTTCGACCCCATCAGGTCAGGGTCAAGGTCATGTCAAGGTCAAAGTGAGTAAAAATAAGTAAATCGGAGAAAGATATAATAACTATGCGTATTTCGGGTCTCTGAATTCGAATCCGAGGTCCATTTGATCAATCAAGTTAGATTCAAGGTCATTTCAAGTTCCAAAATCAGAACATGTTTTGGTTCAAATGTCTATCCAATGATAAATATTGCACTGCAACGAATTTTTTAAAAACTGCTATTATGATTAAGTATGAGAGCTTTCTGACTTTGACGAGGACAGTGTTAACTCGTCGTCAGACACACTACGGTTTCATTCTCACACCTCTGCAAGGCAGCGCGCCATCGCTGACTTCGTTACCATGATGGACTGGAAAGCGAATCATTCTACACATCTTCTTTAGGAGCAGTGTCATCGTTCCCAATATCCATCATGGCAGCAGGATTTTCAAGGATTAGAGTATCTCCATAAAAATTCAGCTGTTGCTTAGAAAATGGAAGCAGGCTTATCAGCAATGCTAAAGTATTTTCCTTAATGCCGAAAAGCGGGCTTTCACTATAAAAAATGCACTAAAAGTAAACTCAGATATTTTGAAACATAGAATACTAACACAAAGGGTTTTGTGTGCCATACGATTCTAATGCGAATTTCATCGTATCGTACTCTTCCTTTCGTGCAGTTGAATGTACAATAGGGTTTAGAGCATAAACATTAGTGTTGTGAAGTAATACTGCCTTTAAGCTTTGTTTAGAAGAGTCTACGATTTTTTTTTATTGCAATATTGATCACTAATACTTCCGTTCCTCGATCTACAATTGCAACAGCATAGTTATTATATCCTTCTCCGATTTACTTATTTTTACTCACTTTGACCTTGAAATGACCTTGACCCTGACCGGATGCGGTCAAAACGACCCCGGATTTGAATTCAGCGATCTCGAAAACGTGTAGATATACTACTTATTTTGACTTAACTGATTCTTTGTAAATTTGACCTTGACATGACCTTGATCCTGACCTGATGGGGTCAAACCGACCCTGGATTTGGATTCAGCGATCTCGAAAACATGTAGATATACCACTTATTTCGACTTAACTGTTTCTTTGTAAATTTGACCTTGAAATGATCTTGACCTTGACCTAATGGGGTCAAACCGACCCCGGATTCGGATTCAGCGACCTCGAAAACAAAAGGATACAGTAGTCCAGTCCGTTGCACAAAATTAAAAAAAAAATTGCAAGTGCGACACATGTTTTTAACGTATTTTTTCCCGTAGAATCCGGGAAAAATAGCAGTTTTCTTTTAAATAAAAGAGTTCACGAAAAAATAGCGAAAACTGAAACACGTTTTCAACAATTACGCAAATAGCGATGTTTGAGAGATGTTACAGCACATACACGATATTATAGCACTATTGGGGGAAACGGATCCTGAAAATATAGTCCAAGACGAACAAAACCCTATTTTTATTTTTTTTTAAGTCAAAATTGGTTTAACTCACAAAGCCAGAAAACCGAACGAGGAGTCAAAATGTCGGGAAAAAATCAGAAATCAGATAGGAACCATTTTAGAAATCTGTCGGCAGAGCGCGAACGGACGTTTCGACGACCTCTTCTTAAGTGGGATCGTCGATCCGTTTTGGCCGCGTCGGCAATGGGATATTTTAAATATGTATAGTAACTGCTTACTGGTGTTCAAATCAGGTTTAGATTACATGAAGACTCCGTTTTAGTACTACACACAAATTACGCCCTGTGATGTTAACAGTTAGTAAAATATTGAGTAGGTATAGTAGGTGTAGTTATGAACGATAATCTTAGTAGGTAGCTTCTGTGACGTTGTTCAGCCACGCCCACTTTCGAGAGTTCCCTTGACAAGTGATTCACTCACTTACAGAATTTGTAAAGGTGAAGTGAAGCTATCGTTATACGTATTTAATCATAAATATATCTACAATTTGTTTCTATCATCGGTAATAAAAATTAGAAGGCACGTAGATAAAATTGAATGGTGGAAATATGAATAACAGTTTCTGTACAGTCCTTCCTAAGGAAGCTTCATCTGGCCAAAGGGGTTGCTTGAGTACGAATTTTCTTAGATATTATGAAAACTAGTGGACATAGTATAATCATAAAATTTAGTACTTTCATAAAACTTTTGATGCTTAACAATGAAATTTAAGAACAAATATAGGTATTCGAAATTATCTTTTTAAAATAAAATGGATCATCACCTATTTAAGTACAGCGCTTTTAAATTAATTTTTAGCGAATTTAGCACATACTCAACATTTTCAATTAGACCTGTTTACATTTTCACGTAAAATATCTATATCACGGAATATATGTAATAATTCGGAAATACACAAATAGTTAGTTCAATATACAAGCATATATACATATATATACCGTGTGTGTAAAGCCGACATCGGCCAGTTATGAAAAATGACAAATAGAAGTAAGACGACAGATAAGCAACGGCATATGCACCGAAAGAAGTCCATAAATAAGTCCAGCTTTCTCACCACCTGCGTTAGTAGTTAGAACGAGAAGTGTAGCTTAAAATCGCCGTGATACTTAAAAAAAAACGAAAACACAAAAGAGTCGGAATTTTTGCATGAAATTTCGTCTTTAACTTCTTAACGTGAGTACAAATAATTTCACTACACGGCATTTGTTTATCTTAAAAAAATGATTATTTTAGTATATGATTGATTTTGTATTTTATAGCGATCGAAAATTGGAGCCAATTGCCAATTTATTAGAACCAATGTGTTGCACTTTTAGCTAACATTGCAGTAGAGATTAATGGCACAGACAGTTTTTGAGAAATATGCATAATGAGAAACCCATATGGTGCAGACTTTTTCTTTAAAAAAATAAAAACAAATGAAATGGAGCAGAAAAAAAAATATATACTCGTATATATATAAGTAAAGCTGACAGAAACGGAACGCGCCACAGAGAATTGCAAACAGCGGAAATTGTACAACACCAGCTGACTCGGGTCTATTGCAATCAAATCGTCTCGTCGTCGGTAAATTGAGGAAACCTCCATCACACAATACGCGATTCGCCTATGTGTCTATAGAGAATAGGAATGGGGAATAACTACTATTTTTACACTACTATTTTTACATTTTACCGACATCGTTTTATTTTATTTTTCTTAAAGCGTCTTAGGAATTCTATTCATATTTTTCAATGTTGTAATTCAAAATTCAATTTACGATTAATTAATTACTTTACATCCTATTTTTAGTGTTTCAAAGTGACTCAAAAAAATTATTTGCAATTTAGTAATTGCGCATCACGCAAAATGTAAATATGTTTTTCGTGCAAATTAGTTATAAAAAAGAGATCAGATCCCCAGCGATTGTCCCCATGTAATTTAATTTAATGTGTACATCTAAAAATATATTATTTTGCAAAGGTCGATTATATCCAACACCTATATATGTACGTCTATGTTGGCATAAAAAATGGAATAAACTGAATGTTTTCTGAAGGATATATTGTACGTGTATGACGGAATTCCTTTGAGAAACAATAACGAGGAATTCCCAAGTATTTTTGCAGGGATCATTTATCAAACAGCTCGCTACTTTTTTGGTTAAAATATAATACAGTTACCTAAGCTACTAACACAGAAATGTATATATAAAGATTGCGTCATCTCAATCTTCCTTAGTTGTTAATTGTATACGTCTTGTAATTATGCCGTGTTTGGAAAAGCGGAATAGTAATTCAAGTTTATTGTAGACGCGAGTATTGCTATAAAATTATAGATATATGTATATAGACATCGTAAATTTCTTGCAATGTTTTTTACTGACATTTTAGAGTATATGCAAAACACCATACTACATCTATTGCTACGAGATGAATATTGCCTGCTTGAAAACAAAAATTCCGTATGAAGGTAATTCGGTAATTGTCATCATTCTTACTCTGAGCTGCAGTTTTATTTCTCTTACCGTACATACATACGTACGTACATACATATGTATGTATCTGCTCTTAATAATATGGGCTCTGAAGTCATTTTGGGAATTCAAAAGTTGTAGCCTCGCATTCCAGAAATTTAATACCCACTACCACAATAAAACACCATTAATATTTATTTAAAGTCATTCCTCTAATAATAATAACAACAGTGATTTTTATAATTAGATCGAAATTGTGGAGCAACCACATATTAACATGCCTTCATTTATTAGATGCCCAACAAAAGAATGTACAAGATAACGCCATTTTCCCTCTATTTGAGCGATCTATCTTCCATTTCTCCCTTTTCCACACAGACTATAATCAGACTTCAACGTATGTAAATATCGCAGTTATACTTGGATGTGGGGTTTGCTTAATCTCAAGACGTATAACTGGCGCAGATATTTTCTTTATTAAGAATCTGTTGGCGTCCGTAAACATAATAAAATCAGCGTTTACTTTTTTAATGTCGTCGTCACGAGAGGTCGTTGAAACTGGATGAATGAATGAAACTGTTATTGGATGTTTCCATAAGTCACGTTATCGGAATTATTGGCTTCTGTTTATTGTCTGTTTCAGTTACTATTTTTCCGGAGAAATAATATTTCCTTACATTATTGTATCTTAACGTTATGCTGATTTTAGTAATAAAAAACCAATAGCCTCATTATGGCACAAATAATTGTGGCTGGTAATTTATGTTTTATGATTAACTAGCTGACCCGCCCTGGCTTCGCACGGAAATATAAAAAATGGTTATTGTGGGTTATCCCTAAGAGATTGACATATACCATCGCGGACTTTTTTTGTAGAGCTTTTTAAGGTGTACAATATTGTAGTACATTATTTTGATCTATCTCGTAGGGTTCAGCCAGCGATTGCAATGTAAGCGCAAAAAATGTGTTTATTTACGACATCACATTAGAAACCTCTAAAATTATCAGTGTTTCTCTACTATTTTATCCATGTATTATACATATAAACCTTCCTCTTGAATCACTCTATCTATTAAAAAAAACCGCATCAAAATCCGTTGCGTAGTTTTAAATATCTAAGCATACATAGGTAGTAGATAGATAGATAGATAGGGACAGACAGCGGGAAGCGACTTTCTTTTATACTATGTTATGATTATGATGGAAAACAGTGGCTCAAAAAAAGCTGCGCACAGTTAACTTGCAACAAACCAGCATCTAAAAAAATCAGTTTCGTGAAAAATTAAGTTTATTTGGATTTTTATTATATCTTTACACTACATGTAATAAATTTCAAAATATTATGTTAGAAATACAGACAACCGCAGTTGTAAAATGTGGAAAATAGCTGATATACATATCAAAAGAGTCTGCTTACAAGATCATATATGTGACGACAGGTTTGCGATGTGAAAGCTAGATCTGTTTTGTTGGTTGTAATTATTAGCTTTACGTGGGGCATCAATAGGGTAGTGCGTGTAAGAAGGGAAGAGAAAACATAATTAAACTAAACGATGAGGGCAAAACAATTTCGAACATTGGAAATACGCTAGGAACATGTCGTTCCAGAATTCAGAGGGTGATTGAAACTTTAGAGTTGCGAGAACTCTAGTTTCTAAACCTCAATCGGGACGTCAAAAAAATGTTTACACACCATGATAAATAATATGTTATGTGCTACAAGAACAGTATATTGTGCTAATATTAGTGCTGTAAAACTACAGTGCAGCAACAGTAACTTTGCTCTTAGGCCGCAGTAGTCAAACGAATGACTGTTTGAAGAATGCCGAACCAAAAGTTCAATGCTACAAATGTGCTTCCAACTGTTAAGCACGGTGGTAAAGGTGGTATGGTGCCCACATCATACAACCACTGGCGGTCATACACCCCCAGATGTATGGCTGCCAGTGGTGTGGAAAAGTTCAAATGTATCAACGGTATAATGAATAAGCACGCATATACTAAAAGAAAATCTGCAGAGCAGTGCCGCCAAATTGGGCATTGACAATGATTAGATACATATATATTTCAAGACGACAATGATCCTAAGCACACCTTAGGATTTTAGTCTTATCTTAGTATTTTGCGACGCAGTGGTTATTGTATAATGTTCCTCATCAGCTTTATACACCTCCCCAATTTCCTAACTTAAATGCAGTCGAACATATTTGGGAATTATTGGCATGGCGAATTCGACAACACAATATAACGATAAAATATGTTTGAGTACTGACTCAAAGATATTTTACTACTGTCATTCTCTGTATTTCCAAAATAATATTTTGAAACTTATTTCATGCATAGTAGACATACAATAGAAATGAATTATACCCAAAAAAACTATATTTTTCACCAAACATTTTTTTAGACGATGTTTTGTTGATCAGACCTTTTTTGAGACACCGCATATATCAGTCAGATTTTTGAAATCAACAAAACATAGCCTTATTTGATGAAGGTAGGCCTAATGCTGATATATACTCTTTGTTGTTTTACACGTTGTCGTTTTTGTTCTAATTATTTTGTTCTACTTTTCCATAAAAACGTTAAAAAATGTTTTCTCACAATAGTAATTAAATTATTGTAATCCTAGTGTTATGTCCGTAATATTGTTGATCCGTTGTCAACTGTTTTGCTTTTTTACCGCCTTTTTTCAGATCAAGTGTAGTTAGTTAACAATAAGCTGTTAATTAAATTTCCTTATAATTAATTATTTCTTAGGAAAAAAACAACTTTTATGAAGCATTTTTATTTTGTTTAAAAAATGTTCTTAATTTCAAGGTTTTTTTCTATGGAATCGACAATTTTTTTGTACCGTTCACAACTGTAATTGATAACGTTGTCTCCTAATATACTAGATGATCCGAGATTATCTCTAGGTTCATTCAAGTAACCAATATTGTTAATAAACTCAACACCAACTATGCCGCTTATTTATCCAATAGTTCATTTAAATTTAGGAGAATTTACAAAAGTTTATCTAAAATGTACATAGACAAACGAAGTGCCCACTAGAATGTCAGGCTGACAATCTTTCAGTGAAAAGAGGGACATACTACAATACAACACATTTAATATTATAGTTCTATACAGAAGGGAAATATTGGGGAGAATCTAAAGAATTTTTAAATAACCTCCTTGTTGAAGAACGATACTAATGTATATACTGATGAACTGTGTAAACTGCGTTATATTAGTATGTTGTTTTAAATCCAAATTTGAACCAGCAATTTTTTGGCGAGTAACATCGAAAATATAATACTCCTATAAAATAATACACAGCTTGCGTATATCTCATTAAATTGGGTATTTTGCAGTGGACGTGAGTCACGACCATAGAAAATTTAGAAATCATAATAATTTTATCCCATGATTACAAAAAGTATTAAGTATTTTAAAAAGTATTTAAAAGTGTTAAAAATTATTACGTGCTTATCATTTTAATATCTACGTACTTTAAGATCGGCCTATTTACAGCTCTAAATACATACATATGTATGTATATGAGCAACTGTTTTTGGTCGTTTTATCTGGCACACAAATACTCCTACATAAATCAATTTTGTAAAGAAAACAAAAGTACCGATAGACGATAAAGTCGATACGATAAAAGAGGTCAAATCAGGTGACTGGGTCGGTCATCTGATTTAATTCACTATGACTTTTTCTTATGGAGTTACGTTGAAGAGCTAAAAGAGTTAAATATATATAAAAATTAACAGCCAAATAATGCGAGATAAAAAATACTCCCAATTTTCTGTACAATAAGATTCAGAAATATTAGTTTTCATTAAAAAAACTAAAGTTGACCTTCAAACGACTTTGAACAGTAGTTAACGTCAAAAAAGTCATATGCCGATTTTCTTATTTCTTTAAGATCAAACTACGTTTATTTAACTTTTTTTTTTTAAACGGATTAGAACTGTGATTTAACAACAGTAGTAGACGTTTGCACACTATACTGTTACTGTGAGTAAATTATTGTATTATTGGTTTATATTTTTAGTGTTATTTATATTACGGTTAGTATTATTTATAATTTTTCTCGAAATACTTGCTGTACGCCTCATGAAAATTTTATTTATTTTTTTAACCGCGCCCAGAACAGTCGCCTGATTCTAAAATAAAAATAAATAAGAAAACATATTTTACATAGTGCTATTTACAAAAACAAAGATGTCACAGCTGGAAAACAATATAAGAAATGAAAAATGAAACTCGCCAAAAAAATGAAAAAAAATAATGTCAAATAACCTTTTTGAAAAAAGTTTCCTATATAAAAAAAATATAGTTAGAAAAGCTATATGCAAATTTCAGACTTTTGCCAGACTTTGTATAATATAATTATTCCTAAATAAAAACATTTCTACGCTACCACTGACTATCTCAATCACAGTGGAAGGATACGCCGTCTGTCCAGCCTGTAATGCGAAATTTTTTGATGACTCATTTCACTATTTGTTGATTAGACTTTAGATATAATGTTTTTAAAGACATCTCTATCATATGTACCATATGTACATGTACCATATGTACCATACGTACCATATCTATCATATGTACTGCACTTCGTAGGGCAAATGAAAAGTAAATATCGGCAAATGAAAGCGTATTTTCCGGTGGCCGCCGTTAGTCCAAAGAATGAATTCGCATATAAAAAAACCATCACGATAGAAAACGTTAAAATTAGCATGGGAACTGTTGGGGGTGGGGGGGGGGTGGTGTGGGGGTGGGGGGGGGGGGGGGGGGGGGGGGGGGGGGGGGGGGGGGGGGGGGGTTCTATCCCCGGAAAAACGGGGGGGGGGGGGGGGGGGGGGGGGGGGGCGAGGGGGGGGGGGGGGGAAAAAAAAAGGGGGGGGGGGGGGGGGGGGGGGGGGGGGAAAAGGGGAGGCCCCCCCGCAAAAGGAAAAAAAAAAAAAAAAAAAAAGGGGGAAGGGGGGGAAAAAAAAGAAAAAAATACGATTCCAGGGTTGTCGACCTTATCTACGATCGATCCTTTTCACTGCAGTTGAGCTCTTTGTATTTCCGCGTACCGCAGATAAATTTAACCCGATTTAACTTCCAGTAAGTTTATCTGGCACGGCAGATATACAGGGTGCTTCGCGACTAAAAAGTATATTAAACGTTTTGACAGAACTACATGCAATATGGGGCTGGGTGTTTTCGGGGATGCCCTGCGTATTTAAAATGAATGACCTCGATTTTTTAATTTTTGGAAGCACAAACTCTTTGTGGACAATTCCCTGGCTATCAAAAACGCAAATCAGCATGCATTTGATCTTCGATTTGCTCATTCTTGCTTTTTTGGGTTTTCGTTTTTTTGGGTTTGGGTTTCCGGATCGAGTACGATCCGGAAACCAAGCGCCAAAGTATGGAATGGCACACTTGAGTGTTTGAGTACAAACACTCATGTCTCATCATCATCAGACACGTTCCATAAAATGGGGACAGTTTTCAATCGATTCCAAATAGACACCTTTCTCTCTTGATGTCCTTTTGTACCTGCGAAAGGTTTTTTGGACCCATTTTTGAGCAGATTTTTCTCATCCCCAATTCGTTAGTCGAAATCTGATGAACAGTGGTGTGATTCAAATTTAACTCTTCCCCAATCATTCTTGTCGTCAACCGATGATCTGAACGCTCAAGATTCCATATTATATCGACATTTTCATCGGTTCTTGAAGATGAAGGCCTTTCGTTACGTGGTTCATCTTCAATCGACTCTCTTCCTTCTGAGAATGCCTTAAACCACCGAAAAACCTGGGCTCTTGAAAAACACTGTCTCCGTAGGCGTGTTGTAGTTCTGCAAAAGTATCGGTTGCGCTATGCGCAAGTCTGAAGCAAAACTTGATAGCACACCGTTGCTCAAAATCAATATCATTCATTTAAAAACGCACTAGAAAAAAAAACGGTTTACGAAAACAGTCACAAAGAACAAACAAATGATTCTAACAAGTTCAAACTTTTACTGAAGGTGCGTTACATGTCCCGTCTCCGCAGTGTTGCTAGATCGGTCGCTACGTTGCCAATCTCATTACTTAATTTACACACCTCGTATATTTCTTTATTTTTATTACACATCTACGCTACTATTTAAGTATATTTAAATCAAAAAAGTAAACCTATTCTAATACGGAGTTGAGCCCGCGACTCTCGGATCGCGACACAGCCGGTTACCGCTCGACTATTCGGGCTGTTAAGTGACACCTTCCAAGAGCTTTAAAAAGAACAAACATAATACATCCAGGCGTATCTTTAGATAAATAAAAACAAACTATATTATACAAAAATATATTTTGATTTTAATATATTCTATTATCATCGAAGTTAGCAAGTGTATCAAATTTCAAACCCATAGGACAATCAGAAAAGGGTGAACATTGAGTTACATAAGGTCAAGCTAATATAATTAATAAAAGTAATTTTCGCTGTGGCATCTTTCAGTGGTTAAAGTTTTACCATATAAATAAGAAAGGTGGAGTTTAATGTAAATACATGTCCACCACACATACGTCAAAATATACAGGGGCCTCTAAAATAGGGAGACAAACTCTTGTCCTTTATTAAATAAGTATTTTTGAATAGAACCAACATACTACATATTTCGTTCGTTTCCATCGGATATGTACCGAAATGTGCAACAAAAATGTATTATAACAAAATTATGATGTCAAATTAATGGAGCTAATGTCTAAGATGAAAATTTCTTATTCGAACTAATGTAGATTTAGTTATTCTACTATATTTTTGTTCATTTAAAATTGCCAAAACAGCAAAAATCTATTTTAAACTTTTCATTCATAGGTTACAATTACATACATTAACAATTATTTGAATCTTCTGCTCGTATTAATCAACAATTTATAATATCTAATAGACCATTAATTGTGAAGCGCCCTGTATACAGTCGAGCGCGCGACTAATCATTAAAATCATGCAGTTGAGCGTCCGCGGTAGGTACCTATCTGATTTTATGAAGATTTAGTATCTTATTGTTTGTTAGCGCAGGGTAATTTATGTTGGCTAACATGTTTTTGAAGACATCACCGCGTAGTCAACGACCTTTTCAATTTTAGCACGCTTCACAGTGACGTGTAAATATGTCCTTAATCGTAACTTTAAACAAAAGGTTCGTTTTCTGATAATGTAAAAAATGACAGATGACGTACAATGACCTGAATTTCTTATTTTTTACGATAAAGGATTTGAAATACCATAACGATTCTGAAGTATATTTTGTTTTAAACTCAAAATAGAGGAGACCCGAAAAGTGAGTTTACTGATGTGATTTGTATTTAAAAATAATTAAATATGTAGAAAATAGATTGTAAATCTGTCGAACTAATTCTTTGTCATTGCGAAAATCAGCCGAAAAGAATTTGACTTAATAACATCAAGTAATGGTAATCAGTTGTTCTGAAAATATAATTATTTTTGCTAGATGAACTGTTAATGAAATTATATTTTTGTAATTATGAGTTAATTCATCATAGTGGAGTGTAGAAGCAAACTGAGTACGTACGTGACCTGAAACGAAGTGTTTCATTCTTTAACTAACAATAAGTAAAAATGTAATTTAATAAATACTGTATACTGTCAGGTCGTCTAATTCGAATTTTTTTCGTAATTCCAGAGTAGGTTTACAGTTTAGTGCCCTTGATCGCCTTGCTACTGAATAACAGTAAAATTGTAAATTCTTTAAGTTAAAGAACATTATTTAAAAATTATTTACTAAATATAATGTATTTTATATGTCTATTTAAAATCAATGTATATTTTGTGTCACTTGATTAAACTAATAGTCATATTGTGCCTTTACTGAATGTGACCCTGTTTAAGTAATCGGGGCTTTTGCGTCTTTCCCTGGAATTTGGCTTCACTTGTTCTCATTTAAAAGATTTGTTCGACCACGCTTGGTCTAGTTGGTTTGTGGTTAAGTCGCACGATTTTAGTGACCAATCTAACATTCCTCGACAACTAGTGCACTAATTTAAAATACATTACATAACAACAGACAAGTTTATCTATCTATTTTTGTGGTTTCCCATGTGTTTGTTTATAATTTTAACATTATGTAAATAAGAAAGTTTTGTGTATAATGTTTTTTTATATATGTATATAAATAAACATTATAATCATTATTTCACCAACTTTATAGTCTCACTTCTCTGGAAAACATTAACCCATTCGAAGGGGACAAATTCATTCTATCCTAAAAACATTCTTACAATGTGGCAAGTTTGTAATAAAACTACTTTGTGTCCACTTCTTATAATGTTCTGAGGTAGTCTTAATGCCACGCCGTTATTAGCTAATCTGGCCGTCATCGCTCCTTCTATGGATGTAATGAGGACGTACATATATTTCCACCTTCTCTAATCTCTAAATGTATTTCACCTTGATTACTAGGTTTGAGAACCTAGCAATCGTATCATATCGTAGTATCACTTCGCTTCACAGTCTTCTGAATGTTATGGGTAAGTGATACTGCGACATCCATGATGATCCCTCTCCGCAGATGTTTATTTATCAGGAGAATATCTGGTCTATTGAGGTTCACTGTTCGATACTTATAACTGATAACAACCTTATGTATGGCAGAACTACATCTTACTATCAGATTATATCACGATATATTTCACGAAAATCTCTAGTTCTGGAGTAATGTTCAGATAGTTGTTGCCAGTGGCAGTGCCTTCAACATGGACCTATGAAACTATCAGATCTACTGATAGTACTCATCTAGATGAATTATCAGATTTTACAACGTGGCCTTCGGAATGGCGATCTACGTCTTGTCTGCTTTGTAATTAGATTATTTAACTTTTAATTGCATTATATTAAAGTATCAACTTGGTATGAACTGACTTTTGGACTAAGCATTAGGTACAACTTATGAATCTTCAAAAGTAGTTGTATCATTCAATATGTGCACTTTTTAAAACAATTTAAAAGGTAAAGGTATTGGTTATGTATATGTACATGGATACTAATAATAATAATAGTGATATGTTAATATCGGGACCAGATTATATTCCTTTTAACCAGTAGAATATGTATTCCATCTCAATAAATAGTAATTCCCTCCAGATTCCCTAGTATAGAAGTGATGCATTTAGCTTATTTAAAAAAAAGGTACCAAAACCCAGCTGACTAACTTTATAAATTTTTATTTTTATAATTAATATTTACAAAACGATTTATATTTATGCCAACGTGGAAACTGTTACTCTGATTAATCATATCTATAAAAGTAAATAAAAATAGAACTATTTACTACAATTCTGTTTACTACCGCATATGTATATTGCAACATAATGTTAGCGCAGTTTCGCAAATCAACATGCCTTTTTCAAACAACTGAATAACATACGGAATGGAATTGTACAGGTATGTATTTATGACAGAAATATAAAAGTTCCCCGATCTGGTTTAGTTGTTGTTATAAAAGTGCAAGCAAACCAAATACATGTAAAACAATGTAAATTTAATTGTGACACCAGCACACTTTATCTGTTATAAACAATATCATCACGTTTTTGTTTCCGTTATTTTGAATCAACTGTTGGAAAGTAGCTCGCTAACTGCAATCACATTGTTATAATATACAGGTCATGGAATTAGTAAAATCTGACCCCTACCTCCAATTTTTCCCATTATCTGAAGACATTTGAGGGAAAATGAATTAAAACATCTTCCAGGAACAGCATTACTATACGAGGTGTGTAAATTAAGTAACCTTTTTTTATTTTTTTTATTCGAATAGTCTCCTTCAAAATAACTTCCTTGGGATGCCACACAGCGCTGCAGACGGTTCTTCCAGTCCTCATAGCAGTGCTGGAACTCATATACTGGAAGAGCCTTCAGCTGGTTGGTTACAGCCGTTTAAATGTTTTCTATGGTCCCAAAATGATGTTCCTTGAGGTGTTTTTTCAATCTCGGGAAGAGAAAAATGTCACAAGGACTCAAGTCAGGCGAACAAGGAGGCTGAGGTGGTTCCTCAGCCTCCTTATTCGCCAGGAAAGTTTTTACCGGCTAAAAACTCGCTTACTGAAATGGCTGTGTGACAAGGCGCATTGTCGTGATGCAACATCCAGTCGTTCTTGATGTTTGGTATCACAAGCATGACCCTTTTTCGAAGTTTTTCAAGAACCTCTGTAAAAGTCTTTCTGTTTGGCCTGGAGGCACAAACTCTTTGTGGGCAATTCCCTAGCTATCAAATAAGCAAATCAGCAACATTTGACGAAGTTCTTGCTCATTCTTGCTTTTTTGGGTTTTACGAGAGCTTGAAGATTCTTGAAGGAGGAAGAGAAGAGGAGAAACACCAAAATCTCATCAGCAGTAATGACACGTTCCATAAAATGGGGATGATTTTCAACCGATTCCAAAAAGTTAAGACACCTTTCTCTCCTGATGTCCTTTTGTTTCTGCGAGAGGTTTTTTTGGAACCATTTTTGAGCAGATTTTTCTCATCCACAGTTCGTTAGTCAAAATCTGATGAATAGTGGTGTGATTCATATTTAACTCTTCAACGATCATTCTTGTAGTCAACCGACGATATGAACGCAAAAGATCCCGTATTCTGTCGACATTTTCATCGGTTCTTGAAGATGAAGGCCTTCCGCTGCGTGGTTCATCTTCAATCGATTCTCTTTCTTCTAAGAATGCCTTAAACTACCGAAAAACCTGGGCTCTTGAAAAAACACTATCTCCGTAGGCGTGTTGAAGTTTTGCAAAAGTATCCGTTGCGCTGTGTCCAAGTCTGAAGCAAAACCTGATAGCATAACGTTGCTCAAAATTAATGTCACTCATTTTAAAAACGCACTAGAAAAAACCGGTTTACCAAAACAGTCACAAAGAACAAACAAATAACTCTAACAAGTTCAAATTTGTAGTGAATGTGCATTACAGATTAATCTACCGCCCTTCCAAGTCCCGTCTCCGCAGTGTGCAATCCAAGTGCGAGTTTATTGATTTTGTTACTATATTTAATATAAGTTACTTTCTTGTATTATATTATACTTATTATGATGCGTACGCCTATGTCCCACAGCACATTTTTTCGGCCAACTCTAGCATTGATCATGAATATTGGCTCTAAATCCAGGCCGGAACTTACAAAAAAATATATAAAAGTCACGCCTGAATATACTTCAGTAGATTTCGTTACAAAATACCCACTTTATTCCACATAATCAAGGTTAAGTTTATGCCAGCTATCACGATCGACTAGATTATCATTATATCTTCCTCTACGAGCTTAAGTGGTGCTTGAGTTCGAAAATAGAAACGCTGTTTCATAATTTCACATTTAATATTCATATAGTGTTCAGTGAAAGTTATTAGGAAATACAAATAAACCAAGGCAAACGCTAATGTCTATTTCCTCTAGGGAATAAAGCAGAAAGTGTTTTGTTATGTTCCAAAATATCGATTATTTAAAACAAACAAATATGTAGGTAGCTTAAAGTAAGCGAATTATTTGCTTGCATATCTTTTTGTCCAAACAAAATTCCATGAAACAACGTAACCAAAATTATATTTCATGACGTATGACGAAGCTGTTAAGTACTATTTAAACTGCACAGTTTCAAGAATTGCGGTTTATAAAATAAATTATGTTTCTGATAAGTACGCATAGGCGTAGTCAAGATGTCAGTTGCCCTCTACCCACTTGTGAAAATCACAAAAGAAATACATATCGGTGGTACAGTATACACATTGAACAAGGTTTTTATAAAATATCAGTAAGCCTAATGAAACATAACGTAAAAAGTAAATAGGTATTACATACAACAGTCAGTGCTAATTCATAGTAATGCAGATTTGTGATGCTCAGTGCATTAAAATGGATACGGTACTTACCTAACCAATTTAAACATATTGCAAAAGCTGACGCATTCATTAATTTCATTAATTATTATTGCAAACAAAATTTTATTAATTAAGGTGTATGTATGTGTAAGGTCACGTACCAAGTTATACATGTTGTATAATATACGTATTGTAGATATTATAAAGCACATAATGTACATAATGTAGGTATAAAAAGGTGTAAGGTATAAAAAGATATAAAAGTAGATATACATAATGTAGATATAAAAAGGTATAAAAAAGTGATAGATTGTCCACAATTCTCAAAGTATTGAAAATAAAGTGTTGTTGGTACAAAGAAGAGTACCAGATTCCACAAAAATACAATTCTGATAAGAATTTTAATAAGGATGAATTTTTCCATTTTGATCTGCAACGAAAAAAGAATGTAAAATATTTCTTGGTACTCTCTTATCTTAACGTAAACATAAATATAGGATTCTATCATAATGTAAACATTACTAATGAGCCATTATTCAGTTTGTGATTTAAAATTACCCACTTTGATCTTTAAGCAAAATCAACAAATGACATAATAATTACTTTAGAGTACAAAAATATAAAACTGTCTGAAAAAACGTTTTGGAGAAAATTCCCTAAACAATAGTAACTTTTATTAGTACTAATTTTCTTTAAAATATATTCACCAATTTACTAAGTAATAAATGTATAAATATTGACTAAAATATACATCAAGTGTTTGTATTCGTATGATATAGGCAAATATGAAAGGGGCAAAATTCAGATATGTATATATATAATGTGTGCCCTCTGAGGTGGGACCACCCATCTATTTGGAGGGGGGGGTTGATGGATTTTAACTTTTTTTTTTTTACTTTAACTAAGTATATAAATAATTTTAAAATTTGGTCAGTCTGAAAGCTTTTCCTGATTGGCTATTGAGTGAAAATTCATAGCGATTCCGATTCAGTCATGTCTCAAATAAGTCTGTACATAATTTCATTTCAATACCTTCTACAGGGTATTTAGCATAAATTCATTTTCAAAAGATGGTATTTTTTGGATCTGTACATATTATACTTAGCTTTACTGACACGATTTTGATATGGTAAAATTACTTCATTGTGAGATAAAAAATGTGAAATCTGAAATTCTCGCATTTTTGTAAGGACGCATGGAACATCATATTTTAGGGTATGATTACTAGCCCTAAGTAGAAGGCTATAATAGCAAAATGTTGAGATGTGAGTCCCATGCTTCCTTATGAAAATGCAACAATCTGAAATTCCACCAACCGCCACTACAAACAACATAATTTCGTATACAATTTGTTCCGTATGTATACAAGAATTTTATCATATTTTTGGTCAATTTTTCTTCAAGTTACTGAAATAAAATTATGTACATACATATTTGAGTATCACATACGTACAGACATAGCTGAATCGAACGTTTTCTGAAAAAAAAAAAATGCAATAGTTAGACCCAGTTTTCCACATTTAATGCCCAGTCAGAAAATGCCTCCAGACTGACCAAAATTCAAAACTATTTATATAGTGAATGAAGACTTATATAGTTCTATTTTATAATAAAAAAAAAGCTTTTGAACCCCCTTCAAAATAAGAGGGTGGCTCCATCGTAAAGAGCACACACTGTATGTACATGCAAGACAACAACTCATTTTCCCTTTTTTTACATAATATTCATAAACAAATATGTTGGCGATGATCTGGCAAATCTTAAAGATGAAAAAACAATCACTACTAAAATAATTTTCGATTGTTAAATGGATAAATTAAAAATGAAACGGTGCCCAACACGAATCTAATAGTAGAATGCAGGCTTTCACGGCTGTTGTAAAATGGTGAAGTTATTTCTTCTGTGTTTTGCCTACTTTTTGTAGGTATCTAGGTTTTCAGACCCACGCATCAAGACCTGCTTACAACCCCTTAGCGTGGCAAATTTTCAGGGGGTGGGGGGTGTGTGTTACAGATGGAATACTTTGGCGCTCAATCGACCGTTCACAGTGAGACCCGTCAACTTCAAGAGCCTTCAAGTAATGCCATGACATGAATTCGAGTCAAATAGACACCCTACGTAGCCGTCAAAGTCGTCGATTCTACGTATAGCTATATAATTTTCTGTTAGTTGATTTGGATAACTAAGACTCTCGGCTATAACATTTCTTTATTAAGGAATTAATTTATTCGCGAGTTTAAACTTCTTTTTACCAAGAAATTGAAAAATGGAACTTTTTTTATGCTGAAAAAAATAAAGAAAAACAGTGACGGATGATTGCGTCGACAAAACTCAAAAGTCACTCGAACAAAGAGCGAAATTGACGTGGCAGTTTGAAGGCAGGCCACGTCCTGAATGCCATTAAAATATATTAAGGAGCGAACTTCGCGTAAACAAGGACACCGAATAATAAGGAAGAACGAGCCACGGTCTCCTCGCCGTGTCATGTCATAAATAAGAACCTGTTGACGGTCAGATTAATCAAGTCGGCGCGCTTAATTTTTGTTAAACTTCGAGTGGATTAAGGTGCAGTCGATGGAGCTAGACGATGAAAAAAAAATGCCAAGGATGAACACCTTCTAGTATAGTACAATTCGGATTTAGCCGAAAAGTAACTGACACTTCACCAAAAAAAATTGCTTTTTGTAGAGGAAAACTGAAAACATTAAATATCGTTTTTTGGCAACAGTTTAAAATTACCGCTACATTGTTTAAATAATTCGCAAAGGTGCGAAAATCAGGTGTTTTTGAAATAAAAAAGAGAACCGTAAACTATCCGAAAATGTTTCAGATAAAAAATGTAGCTAATAAAAAATCCTACAAAACCCATCAAGAAATTTGCAAATCGATTAATTTGTTTATCTGCAAAATTGAAAAAACCGTCAAAATGGTTTTCAATTGTTTATAACTAATTATAAAGTAAGCCTTGTGACTAAAAGTATTGGAAAATGTATGTATCGGTGTACTTAAAAAACGCTGAAAATTTCAAATCGATATATTTTTAAGTTTTTTACAAAAAAGTAAATTGTTTATTAAGGAAAGGTGCTTTCGTAAAACTAGCCCTTATTTTTTTTGTAAACATCATAGAGTAACGATTCAAAATGGATTCTCTTCTTGATGAGTTGACCATCAAGTACATCGAACAATTAATTGAATTTCACAAATTTAATTGTTTAAAATTGACATTGAAAAGTACGTCCGTTTTAAAGTTATAAACAAATGAAATAACTCGTTCGTTTTTTATCGTACAATATTGAGACTAGAATCATTTTACGGCTACGATTTTTCTGCGAATTAAAAAAAAATGAATGCTCCAATTAACTTGGGAGCCGAGTTTTTTTTCTTTTCTTGCATTCATAACTTATTCAAAATATAATACTGTGCATCGTTATTTTAGTAACGCGCATGGATGCATGAGTGATGACGGCACGGCAGCGGCAGCAGTGTGGTTCTCCTGCGCGCAGATTTTCTTTTCGGTCGCTTCAAAATCACAACGCACGAAAAAAATCGGATTATCTCCGAAACCATACATCGTAGAATGATATTTTTTTTAATTTGGGGCAGCTTGTGAAAAAAATGACTTTGGTAATACTCACAACTTTAATCAAATTAGTCCAAGCGACTTATTTTATATACATATAATAATATTATTCAACGATTGTCATTACCATTACCATTAAACAATTAAATTTGTGAAATTCAATTAGTTTTTCGATGTACTTTATAGTCCAACTCATCAAGAAGAGAATCCATTTTGAATCGTTACTCTATGATGTTTACAAAAAAATTAAGGGATGTTTTACGAAAGCACATTTTTAATAAACAATTTATTTTTTGCAAAAAACTATATCGATTTGAAATTTTCAACGTTTTTTAAGTACACCGATACCTACATTTTCCGATACTTTTAAAGTCACAAGGCTTACTTTATAATTAGTTATAAACAATTGAAATAAGGGGCCATTTTGACGGTTTTTTCAATTTTGCAGATTACAAATTAACCGATTTGCAAACTTCTTGATGGGTTTTGTAGGGGTTTTTATTAGCTACATTTTTTATCTGAAACATTTTTTTTTGTATAGTTTACGGTTCTCTTTTTTATCTCAAAAACACATGATTATCGCACCTTTGCGAATTATTTAAACAATGTAGCGGTAATTTTAAACTGTTGCCAAAAAACGATAATTAATATTTTCAGCCTCCTCTACAAAAAGCAATTTTTTTTGGTGAAGTGTCAGTTACTTTTCGTTTAGGGGTACAAATCGACTAATTCTACTATACTATTCGCAAAGATTCCTGATTCTGTATTATTTTTTTACCGAATCCGAATACGCGTCTAAATGCGCTCGTACTTCAATTGGACAGGCCTCCGAGGGTCATGAAACAAAGACCGGAGTATTAATTCCTTATGTAATTTTCAACGCTGAATCCGAATGCGCTGACCTCATCAAAATTGCTCACATCATTATTTCGAGACATCATAACCTGGAAGCACGAAAAATGTTGTTTTTGATAGTTTTCCGAATGTTCTCAAATTGATAGGGTCTTTCTTGTACATAACAATCAGGTGGATCAAAGGTTCAGCCTTGAATTCTCTAATTTTACAGAATTCAGAAAGTGACAATGGATGTTGAGTGCCAAGTGAGTTCAGTTTGATTGAAACTCTTTACACAGATGAATAGACTGAACTATCTGGGTATATTAGCCAAAAGTTGCACTCTTCTCATGAAGGTGACGTATCTAGATTTTCAAAAATTTCAGCAGTTAAAAGAATTCCGAAAAAATCTGAAAAACATAATTTTAAAATTGGCAAATAACTCGTAAACGGTAAAATCTACACAAAAAATATTTGAATAAAACTTTAATCGCGTTTCCTATTTAAAATTGATAAACCCACTTTATAAATCAATTCAGCAACACCTTATTTATACATAATTGCTAAAATACAGTATTTACCATTTGGAAGTTAGGTGTCGCGACGCTGAACTCTTGTTTTCTTATGGAGACATGTATTTTTTGTTACAAAAATCTATTTAACATTTGTTTATACAGAAATGCTAAAATTTAAAATAGTTATCACTTTAACGCTGTCACGACGATTTTTGGGGTAGTGTTAGTATAAAAGTGGGTGTTGCATAGCCTAGCGTCGAAAATATGAATACTAAATTATTGCAGTTGGACGTCGCAACGACTAGTGTTGGAATGATAGGACTGATAGGAGAGACACATTTTAAACAGAAAACAGGATGCCATTCATAAGGTCCGTAAGTCACAACGCAGGGTTAAACTGCGAGTTCCAGTGCGCGTTACTAGGTACGGGCAGTGGCGTACGTATGCATGGACAAGAAATACAAGTGTATATAATTTACAAGGCGCTTAAAAAAATACGGTTTAAACTTTAATTATCATGGAGTTGTATAGTGCCGACCCTGTATTGTGTCACACTTTCCGGACTCTAGCCATTCGCTTGCATTTGATGATTTTCCCTGTAGATCTTACCGTTTATGAAATTATGCTTTTCGGTTTTTTTCGGCATTGCTGACAGTTTTGGAAATTTGAATACCGACCATTTTTGTCAAGATAACAAAGAAAACGACCAAGAAACATACAGCTTATTCAAAATAGAAAATATAAAATATATAATTCAGAATTTAAAATATTCTATTAAAATAAATATCGATTCTATTAAAAAAATAAGCACTGTGTATATATTTTACACAATTCGAATACCTAAGTAATTTAACGAATTATTTATTCATCCCTCCTTAAATTTTTTTCTACTAAAAAAAATGAAGATAATGAAATGTTTGAAAAAAAACAAAAGCACTGACTTTTTTTATTTTATTTCTATATACCTATTATTTAATATTAATAAATTAATTTGATAAATTAATATTAAATTAATTTAAATACATTAATATTGATCGTAAAAAATTAATCGTATGTTGACTTAACAGCAACAACATAATAATAAAACATTTCAAAGTAACCGCAACTTATGATTCAAGAAATACTCAAATAATATTAATTAATATTAAAATAAATAATATTTAGAAATACAAGTGAACTTTATTAGCTAACGTTCTTGATTTAATAATTACAAAAATATTTTAATAAAAATATATTCCATATCGTTTTAAATTGAATTTGGTTTTATCTCACTCTTAACTTTATTCCCACTATACCGTGTGTGAAAAGTCAACATCGACCAGTTATGAAAAAGGACAAACAGAAGTGAGACGACAGATAAGAAGCAACCGCAACCGCACACGCATCGAAGGTAGTGAGGGAATAAGACCGGCCCTCTCACCACCTGTGCTTGTTAGATCACGAAGTGTAGCATTTGTCCTTTTTCACCACCGGCCGATGTCGGTTTTACACAAACTGTATAGTGTCCAGTATGCTTAATAAGGCCAATTAATAAAAAAAAACCTTTATTGAAAGAATGAAAAAAAATGATTCTCATGGTTTATCATTATTAAATGATTTATAAAAAATATAGTAACTGTATACGGATTACAATGACAAGAAAATTGGTTATTTAGTAAATACGCACCTATTATTTTTTAATTCGAAAACCTTTCAAGGTCAGCTTTTGTTTTTTATAGCTTATATGATTCACCATGTTGATTAAAATTTCAAATGAATTGACATTCATCGCACTTACTTAATGCGAATAACATTAAAAGGTCTACGACTAACGACTTTAAAAGGTAAACGTATATAAACCAGAGTTTCTCAGAAACCAGTTTTTACCATTTTGACATGCTCTAAAATGACGTCCAACTTCCGATATACATATACATAGGTATTATTATATCATAATTTATAATATTTCATAGTTTATAATATACACTACGACCTGTGTATCAGCCTGTCAAGTGTTATGCCTGTTTTACACATACCAATTTTTCTCACCATAAATTGTACAAGTTGACCTTCAATTTATTGGAATACGTGTAAAACAGAAATTGCGCCCAATTTATTGTCCACAATAAATTGTAGAATTTAGAACTTGCTCTAGTTTCTTGGCCAATTTTAGGGATAATCAGTAACTTTTCACATTTATTTCATCGTACCAACTAGGGTGCAATAAGCTCGAGGTAAATCAGGACCGAACTCAGGAAACCAGTACAAAATTAAAATATGATAAGAGACCCAAACAGTTATTGTCTATTGAAAGGTCGTGTCACCGTCATCACTAATTGTAAGAGAACATTCTTGCACAGCATGGGCATACATCATAGTCACTAAAATACGTTCTGCATTCACCGTACTTAGATGTGACCGATTAGGTCCGTACATATATTTATATAATGAAAACGATCGCTCAGCATTTACAGAAGTCAATGGTGCAAATTTTAAGTATTCGACATAATTATTCGACGTAACAACATTCTGCCTATTTGTGTAAAAATTACGTATTGTTTGGTAAAAGGGATTGCTATTTAACACAGTTTCCAGTTTGTTTTTAATTGCGACACCTTTACAATCTACTAAATTAGTCATTGTACTTTCAACGTCACGTATTATAGTTAAAGCTTAATGTTGAATTTTCTAACCTTGTGGTTGCTTGAATTAAATAGTTAAACTGCTGGTTTATAATGTTTAAATCTGTGTGAATATCCGGTGTATTAAATGCATTTTGGCTAAGTCGTATAGCTTTGGATTCTAAGGGATTTAGTTGTATGATGAATTCCTTTACAATTTCGAAGTGGGTGGCGAAATCCCGTACAGCTTGCAGCCACGTGCACCATCGTGTACGTACCGGTGAAGGTGGTAGAGGTATATCGAGTAGGTGCTCTTTAAATTTGTGTTTTCGTGACCTTGACTTTACAAATATTAGTTTTGTGTTCCAAATTAGTCGGTCCACTATCGGGTATTGTTTTGCAATTTCACCAGCGACAAGATGTAAGGCATGCGCTAAACATGTCACGTGGGTCATATTTTTATATGTGCGTTTTAGACGCTCAGCTGCTTATTGCATATATGCGGCTGCATCTGTGACAAACACCAGTAAATTGTCATTGTCAACACACACATTGCGTACAGCATCCGTCACCAATACATTAATCGTTTCAGCCGTAGTTTGTAATACACGTTTACTTGCGATTAATATTGGCGGGGTACTATTATTCACTTTTAAAACACGGAGCAGAACATTCACTACCTTATGACAACGAAAATCCACGGTTTCATCAACAGTGACCCAAATATATGTATTGATTGCGTACGTCTTCTCTAATACTGTCCATCACATTATTATAAACTTTGGGGAGGTACCGAGTGCGCAGTATGTCTGGCTACTAGGCAAAGGCCAATCTGGCATGTATTTTGAACAAAAATTTCTAAAACACGCATTATCTACTAGTCTCCACGACAATCCACACGTACACAACATAGAACACAAGTCCTATAAGAACTCGTCAGTATTGACTTCACCCCGTACATTATCTTGATGTTTTTTCGAATTAATATGTCTTTTTGCATCCCATTCGTCTTTAAAAGCATATCGCCTATTACACGGTAGACAACGTATGAATATTCCATCTGTTTTAAATTCCTCAAAGTTTTTGATTATATTTTGCAATTTATATGCGAACGGAATCCGCGACATAATTAATAAGAAAGCCGTTTCTCTTAATATGGCTATTTATTGGTTCCGTACCGCAACGATCACAACAGCGAAAGAACTAAAACCGAATAAACAATAAACACCTTCAACTTCACACCTGCAACGTACATGCGGCGGCCTATATAATTTGCCATTTGGCTATCCCATATTCCGCGGCGGCAAAAGTGAAGAGTAGGGGAGCGGGACTCCCGGGACGTCTGTGTTCAGTCGTTCTTAACGCGTAGCAAAATACTGTTTAGGGACGTTTGATTTACGTAATTAAATAATGCAAATTTACGTCCTGACCTGGAATTCCGCATATTTTATTGCAGTCTAGTACCAACCTAATAAAGAGATAAGCAATTTCTCTTAGGGACAAACCTATGATAACTCTTAGATTTTAATATCTGAGAGGTGGCAGTGTTGAAATTGGCCAATAAATTGTTACAAATATTGCAAAATGTAAACAGTTACTAAAATTGGACAATTTATTGAAAAATAAATTCTACAATTTATTGTGCAATAAATTGGTATGTCTTTAGCATCGCAACTATTCACATATTTTCTGCAATTTACAACGTCATTTTATAATATCGTATCTTTACATCACATCACATTTGCCCTTGCTAGTTAATTCATATGTGTAATGGGCACGACAAAAATAATTTCCTTGAAATAGACAGCTGTTCTTCGAATGGCCATTTGCAAAATAAATATTTGTCTTATTCGCATAGAGATTGGATTCTAAACTCGGAAATCCTCAGGTAAAAATAGAACTACAACCGGTTTAGCGTCAACACATTATGTGTCTTTGCTCAGATAAATGTAATATTATGATCAAGGAAATTGGTTTTACAGACAAAACAAATACCGAGAAAAAATAAAGGAATGAACCGAAGAGGTTAAGAGTACGAGTATAATAGATAAGAAAAGTAGCATTCGTACGATTATAGTTTGTAAAATGAAAACCCAAGTATTTTCAAAGCGTTATTGTTGTACAGTACATTTCTTAATTAGGTTTCAGAAAAAGTTTCTCTCGATGTGTTTTAATGTTAATATTGCCAACTTCTTCGAACAACATTTCAACGTCGCGACGCTTGTATTTTATATGCTCTGTTACTCTTCAACCGTTTTTGTTTACTTTCTAGACATTCGGCAAAATAAGAGCAACTTGAGCAAGTTGCCGCCTTCCGAATATCAGTTTCCATTTGCTGTTTCTCGTAATTCACTATTTTTGTTACAATTTGTTTTTATTTTTTTTTTTAATAGGGAGTTCCTTAGGTAGATGATAATAGTATAAAAAAGTTCATCACTGTAAAGAATCTAATAGTACAGTATAATGTAGTAATTATCATCTTGAGTTCGTGTCAATACTTTAATTTCTTTAACACACTTATTAGTATTTTGTTCAACTTCAACTTGTCTCTGCCTATTTTATGTAATTTCATATCTGATATGAAACAAAATGAACTTTTGCGTTTTGCCGACTGAAGAAAGATCTTTTCCAGCTAATACCAAATAACAAATCAAATCCAACACAACACTGACATCCATTTGAACCAATATGAATTTATGATAATAAAGTCGAGGAACATATGTTAGCAAAGAATATAGAAACAGATGAAAACTAACAGTAACTGTGGGCGCATTCAGGGACGCTCAGCGGCTGAGTAGCTAACTTAGCTACTTCCCTGAATGGGCGTGGCTGACACTTTTTTGATCTCAGCAGCTGACCAATTTACTAAGCCTGAAATATTATAGCTGAGATGCTGACTGGAGAATAATTCTATCATGATTCTCTGTCGTTTTATCTGTGCTGTGAGCAACTGGATTTGAACCTACTTTTAAACAAAAGTTATAGAAAAGAAAATATTGTTTGTTTTTAAACAAAAGTTATGGAAAAGAAAACGAACCTTTGTCCTTTAAGTGTCTTTAAGCACAGAACACGGCGGGGAATTATGAATTCATGATTCATGAAAGTTATCTATGCCATAGAACATATTACGTTTTCTAGATCTTTGCGAAACTCATACAAACGATTCAGGGAGTTTTAAGCCGCTGACCATCAGAAAAGGCTAACTACTAACACATAGCGGTCAGTGGCTAAGCGTCCCTGAATGCGCCCTATGACTAACAGTAACTATAACAAACAGCTTGGGCACGTTTTCTTAAATTTATTAATATAGGTAACATTTTTTTTACTGATGCTGTATCTACACCACTACGTGGATGTGCGAAGTAATATGGAAATAATATTCGTTGTTATTACCAGTGAAAATACTCTGAAACCTTAAATGAAAAGTGAGGCGTCTCCTTTACTTTTTTTGAAATAAAATTACGCCAGTCCTTTTAAACTGGCTCTATTTTAACATTAATTGGTGGGTTTTTCACGGGACCATCGACGCCTGAAATCAAATTTGAATCGTGGAACAGATTAATTTGTGGGAGCCACTCCATTATTATAAACGAGTGAAAAAAAAAGGTGTCTTCTGAATGGAGACAATCGCGTGACGTTCAACAGAAAACCAACTTTTGTATAAGTAATTTAGCATGGTTTTAGTCGAGTAACGGCCATCTCATGTTTTTGTTCGTCGAAAGTCCCGATGGACCTTTCAAGTTGCAGAAACCAGGAACTGTTGTCATTGGTATACAGGGTGTTTGTGGGAAAAAATGAAGACGTACCTACCATCACAGTATGTAGAGTTTAAAACCTTTTTTTCGACCATTAGCATTTTGGAAAGTTCCATATTATTTGAAAAATCATAACATAGTATAAAAGAAAGTCGCTTCCCGCTGTCTGTCCCTATCTATCTACTACCTATGTATGCTTAGATCTTTAAAACTACGCAACGGATTTTGATGCGGTTTTTTTTAATAGATAGAGTGATTCAAGAATAAGGTTTATATGTATAATACATGCATAATATAGTAGAGAAACACTGATAATTTTAGAGGTTTCTAATGTGATGTCGTAAACCGTGCGAAGTAGTTACTTAGCATAAACTGCTGGTCAAAATTAGTGTAACGCTTTTTAGATTAGCGCCATTTGCGTTCTATTCGTTAGCTTGTGGTTTTTAAATTCATTAGCCTGTAGGGTTGGTTTTAATGTCCCGAATTCGTTACGTTGTGGCTTAAGGAGTTTGCCGTCCATACCCCAAAGCAGTGGCGGTGCGTGATATTTCAGTTAGCCATATCTTGAAAACGACGCATGGGACCCACTTCACTTTTTAGGTGATGACTATACACCTCTTACAGAAAGGATTTATAGTGAAAAAACCGTCAGCAAAGTTTGCGAAAAAATTTTCAAAAACGCTGGAGCACTCCCTGGGTTCTCAGTAACGCTCTGTGGGATATTTGCAGTATATTTTTTTTCATAATCTAGAAACAAATATAAGGAGACGTTTTTCGATTTGTTGCAAAATATTTTTTTTTCAAAAAGTTATGGCCATTTTAATTTTAATTTTATAGGAACATTTTGTTTCCCAAAATTCAGAGACATATTGGACAGACTGCGAAGGACGCTGTCGGGAAAAAGTGTTACGCTAATTTTGACGTGGTTTTTGTATACCGAGTGTCTACAAAGATAAAATACGCTCAATAACCTTTGCACGGAAATACGCATTTCGGATTTGCGCTGTTGCGAATGGTTCGAAGTTTGGCGTTTCTTAGAATTTTAGTACTACATCCGAGAAATAAATATGAACTTTGGATTTTGAAATGGCACACCCTCTATATTTTTGTATAATTTCAATTTACATATCTAGTAAGGAGGCATCAAAATACTTAATTTTTATTAGAATTTATTTTTCAATATTTTTAAATTTAGAGCGCCGTGGCTGGAGTAAAAAAAAAAACATCAAAGCATTTTAATTTATCACAGAAATTTAAAAAATTGGTTTTTGTTAAAATTAGTTTCAATCATTTTTTTTCAAATGAGAAGACCTCGGGCGCTTTTTAAGATCTTTGAAAATCCCTCTTTTCAGTGGTACCAAACTCGTTAGGGCATTTAACTCACTTAATAAAGGGGGTTTTTCGACTGCAAGCTTTAAATTTATAAAGTTGGCAGAAACAGAGGCTTACGCATCATAACTGTAATGCACAAAAGTAACTAATAGCCTTTTACACGTTTGCCATATTTTACTATGAAATTATATCACACTATTCAACGTACTGCTTACAGTGGAGGTAATACAACAGCACCAGCTGACACAGGAGTACACCAATCAAATTACATTGAGGTAACCCCCACCACAAAAATGGGTTTTGTGTATTGTTGACTTGATTCTTTCCAAAACACCACTTCCAACATGCCGAAATTGGTATGCATACACACATACATACATAAGAAGTATGTAAATTTTAATCCCCACAACTCTGACATATGTATGTATTTTGATGAGGCACCTCTAAAAATCTTATATGTAAAATGATCAATTAATAAGTTTGGTACCATTGAGAAGGGGGGATTTAAAGTTAAAGAGGGAGTTAAAAACATAATGTATCCGGGATATTCACATTCGAAAAAAAATTAGTATAAAAACTTTGAAATTAAAAATTGCACATAAGTTTACAGTTTTTGTGAAATTCTATTTATTACACTTTTCTGACAAAAATGATAATGCTTTGATATTTTTTTTTTTACTTCATCCACAGCACTCTAGGGGCCGGTACTTTTACTCCCGGTTAAGGCAGGATTAACTAACGATAAGACTGTGAACATTTATACGGACATTATACATTAGACTGTACACATTTTCACAGTCTTAACGTCTGGTTAGTTAATGCGGTAGATTTAAAAATAAAAAATAAAACTTCAACAGAATTATCTAACAAAAATTAATCAAATTGATGCCTTCTTACTCAGGACGACTTGTAAATTAAGATTTTACAAAAATATACAGGGTGATGCATTTAAAAATTTAAAGTTCGTATTTATTTCTCAGCTCCAGTGGACTGTAGGAAAATGTGACAAATGCCAAAAGATTTTGAGTGAATATACTCACTAATTTTGAGAGTGTATACACTCAATAACTTCTTAAATTCGACACCTGGTATATTAACAAATTCACCAGATTCTCAATAGTTATCAATCAATAGTAACATTATGTCCATCCATTAACAATACGTTTTTAATAATAGTTTTAGGTAATGTTTTTTAAAACAATGAACGTCAAAATTAGTACAAATTAAGGATTTTAATATGTTTGACATTGCGGTTCGTACTCCTATATTATTTTTTTTGCATTTTAATAGAATGTTGTAAAACTTTTGGAATGTTGATATTTTAGTTAAACACGTTTATTACAGTCAAAACGCAAATTGGTAAGCACTTCTAATCAGCTAATCACTAATAATAGAAAATTCTAAACCATAAAGTTAGATGCCAAACATGCCAAATAACAACAGTCGATAGTAAAATTGTGCCTTATCAACTTTTCCTTATTATTAATCGATCTTATCAAATTTCACCTATTATTGTTTTGTTTTATCGTTCATCGATCGACGCGTTGTGTATCTGTATATCATTTCACAGATAAGTTTCGGGGCTATTAGTTAAAAAACGTTACCTTGTTATTAATTTAATGTATAAAAGGTTTAGTTTTTTGAGAGAAACCGCCAGCTACTTGAGACTAATTCCATGCAGTGGCAATACGTTATGTTATTACTGTTTGTTTTTTTTTTTTTGGTTACTACTTTTTTAAACGGTTCATAATTAAATTATTGAAAAAAATTAGGTTATGAAATATTTAATTTTACAGGAATATTTAATAATACAGTGAGTCACAAAATTATTCGTACCCTTCCAAAGATTAAAATGAACATGAAAAATCCTAATGATAGAAAACAGGAAGAACTAAAATTTTTTGAGGGTAAATGTGTTAAGTTTCAAGTAATGAAACGTTCACGTTAGGAAATCACTAAACAAAGATTAGAAAAAATAAAAAAAATATTTACTGAAAGTACAAAAATTAGATTACAAAATTATTCGTACCCTACATATTTATTAATAGTAATAAAAGTTAAAAGTACAATTTAATATTTTGTAAGTCCACCGCGTGCAGCAATTGTGGCATTTATATAAATGAGTTGGAATACTATCTACTAAGTTTTGAGTTATGACAGGGGAATCATTCCAAATCTCTCAGATTTTTTTCTTTATCATGTGTTCATTTGAAATATAAAATTTCCATGGCCGTGATTCCATTTCAGACCACAAAATGTTCAATTAGGTTAACGTGAGAGCTTTGAGGTGGCGTACTGAGCTGTGTTAGGTTAAAAATAATAGTTTTCTTGTAGTTCTAATTTTGTGGCCCTTGGTGTGAGATTTTTATGTAGAATGTTTAAATGTACCATCTTGTCCATCAATTCATCAATGGAAATAGGTTTCCTACACCACCCCTTACAAGTCCAAGTCAACGAACCACCACCGTGGTTGACAGTTGGCTTTAAGTTTTTCATTTGAAGCTCGTTCGGAACCGAAAAAGTTAATTTTTTTCGTCGTCCAGGAGTATAAGCAAGGTTTTTGGTTCCGATGACAGACGTTTTGTGTGGCGAACGAAAAATACTGCACCGCAAAACGGAGAACTTAAAACCAACTCGCAAATACGGTGGCGGTTTGTTGAGGACTTGCGCTTGTATGACCAGCGGTGATGTCAGAAATCTGTTTTCATTGATGAATTGATGGACATTTAAACATTCTACATAAAAAAATCTCACACCAAGCGCCGCAAAAATTAGAACTACAAGAAAACTATTATTTTCCACCTGACAGTGACCAGAAACATTGAGGTAGTTATTGAATATTGGCATTGGTTATTGTATAACAGTTCACAGCACCTCCGTATGCCACCTCAGAAGCTCCCACGTTATTGAACAACTAATTGAACAATTTGTGGTCTAAAATGGAATCACGGCCACGCAAATTTTATATTTCATGTGAACACTTGTTATAGGAAAAACTCTTGGAGGTTTAAAATTATTCTTCCCCTGTCATCACTAGAAACTGAACATAATAGTACCTATTCCAGCCCATTTAAATGTCATAATTGATGCACGAGGTGGACTTACAAAATATTAAATTGTACTTTTAACTTATATTTCTATTAATAAATATGCAGGGTAAAAATAATTTTTGTGACCTAATTTTTATTTCCTTCAGTATATTTTTTTTTTATTTTTCTAATATTTGTACAGTCACTTCCAAACTTGTATGTTTCATTGCTTAAGACTTAACACAGTTAATCCCAAAAATCTTAGTTCTTCCTGTTTTCTTTCATTAGGATTTTTCCCGCTAATTTTAATCTTTGAAAGGGTACGAATAATGTTGTGACTCACTGTATATAAATGGTTAACATCCAATTTGCATATTGCATAAAAAAAATATTTTACCGGATTGCACCATAAATTGATTCATGCGCGGTTGGTTACCGACTAAGATTTACTTTGCTTGAGAATTACGTAAATTTAAATCAATTAATTTGTTTTCCACTAAACGACCTCCGAGTTCTTTGGACGATTACCGCAAGGAATCTTTCTCTATGCGAGGGGCAAAAAAACGATGACTTGCATTTATGTATTTTCAGTTTTAGGATTGAAAAAATGGCTGTGTGTAAGAAACACGCTTAGGAATAAATTTTGAAAAATTATCTACATACATATATACCGGATGACTCAAAAAATGTCTCACCTCCCATAACGTACCTGTTTTCAGAGATAAAAAGATAAAATTTTAGAATTGGATATTAGACATACATAAATCTGCATTTCTTGACAAAGTCGGCAATTTTTAGCCATTTCCGGTTTGACCGGAAATGGATCCAACTTCCAAATCTTTAATGGCACGTCATGTTTATTTTCACTTGTTAAATGAATTTTTCTACGTCTCTTTGACTTCAACTAAAACATTTTAATAAACTCTAAGCACTCTATGTCAAAAAATGTAAATCAATAAATAAAATTTGATGCGTCAAAAAGTGACTAATGAGGTCTGATTGTCCTCAGAAAGGCATTATAAATAAAAAAAAGTGATAATAGACCTGATGTACCATTACATGTTAGGAAGTTTAGGCCATTAAGCCAGAACTGAATAAAAATAGCCTAATACGTCAAGAAATGCAGATTTATAATAATAGTCAATCATAAATGTTCAATATTCTATATCCCAATCACTTTCCAGAATCTCCTTATATATAAATTATAATATTCTTGTAATATTATACAGGGTGTCTATCAAGCGTCGGATTCGGTTAGTAGGAGTGCATAGAGTATAAAATTCTGAGTCGAAAAGTCCTTGATCATTTTTCGATTTGGGCAATATCAATTTTTTTATTGAAATAGCTTTATCTTAATGCAGCATGACATCGGGTCAACGACAATGTCGACCAGGTAATGGCCAGGTCGCCGATGACGCTATCCAGGTTCACCAGGGTATGCTGCGCTACAGGAATTTTTCGATGAAAATGTTCAATCTGAGTTCACACAGTATGCCGATGGTTGCCCTGGTGCACCTGGACAGCGTCATCGGAGACCTGGCCATTACCTGGTCGATATTGTCGTTGACCCGATGCCACGCTGCTTTAAGATAAAGCTATTTTAATAAAAAATTGCTGTAGCGCGTACCGAAGGGGGCGGAGCATGCCCGCTGTAGCCGCGCTCTGATTGGCCAATCTTCATAAATCGATTCCTCGAAAACTATTGCCCAAGTCGAAAAATGATAAAGGACTTTTCGACTCATAATTTTATACTCTATCCACTCCTACTAACCGAATCCGACGCTTGACAGACACCCTGTACATGTACCTTAATGCGGCTAAAATTGATGGAGTTATGAGGGGTCAAAATAAATAGTGGCTGATGGAATTTAAAAATTCTCGTATCCTCATAATGGAGCATGGCAATCACGCCCTATTTTAGGGGGTTATTACTCGACATAAATAATCGGATATAATGGCAATGAAATTTCAAATGAAAAATGTTGTCTGCCTTAATACAGTCTTTGTATTCTTGGTCTTTTTTGAAATTTCCGAGATTTAAGCGCAAAAAATCAGCGTCTGCTGACGAATAAAAATGGGCCGCTATTTGCAAATGATTTGGTATAAAATAAAATGTATTTTTGGCTATTATAGTTTATTATTAGCATATTTATTTATTTATTTTTTAAGCTGGAACAACGAATAATATATTTGAATCTGGATCATTTGAAATGGATCGACTCTTAAAGTAAAATGAAGTAAAATGAAAAAAAAATGCAAATGGTATAGGAATACAGAGTTTTTATACTCACTTGGTGATTATTTTATTAGTGTATCAGATTCTCATTTCTCTTCCAGCGGCGTCGACCAGTTCGCCCGTTATCTGCCATTGATCGCTCGGCCTCGGATCGGATCACGGGCGAGGATTTGTGTATCGCGCTCGCGCTCGAAAATACATATGTAGTACATACGTGTTTTATCATAATCATAACATAGTATAAAACAAAGTCGCTTCCCGCTGTCTGTCCCTCTCTATCTATCTATTACCTATGTATGCTTAGATCTTTAAAACTACGCAACGGATTTTGATGCGGTTTTTTTTAATAGATAGAGTGATTCAAGAGGAAGGTTTATATATATAATACATGCATAATATAGTAGAGAAACACTGATAATTTTAAAGGTTTCTAATGTGATGTCGTAAACCGGGCAAAGCCGGGGCGGGTCGCTAGTTTATTTATATAATATACATATGTTCATACATACATTGTACATATGTTCATACATACATTGTGTATATGTTCATACATACATGTACATACGTTCTTTTTCATTTTAATTTAATATAGGCGACGATTATGAATTAAAATTTGTTGCTCTAGTGAATACGAAAAATATATGTTAGAGGCTAATTTTAGTTTCCAAGATTTTCTAATGAGGCATACATTTTTTTCGCCCACAAACTACTTTCGGTTTTGATTAACTTCTAAATTAGCGTTCATAATTTAAGCAGGCTTATTTTAGATAAAGAAAATTAGTCCTTGAATGAGGGATTTCTTTTTCATTGCACTGTTTTTATGGTGCCTAAAAACAAAGATTTTTTTCATCAAAAATCGAGATTTTAACACTATCATGTCAAAATGATTATTTAACGACATCGCAGTTACATTTCCGGAAACAATGCAATTCTTACGTAAAACGTTAGCAACGAACTTTTTTGATGTTTTTCATTTTGCCTAGCAACTGAATTAAAAATTTCATAATGAATCAGACGATTTGGTAATTCGGTCTTCGCAATACGTCACCACCTGTGTCCGGTACACAGTTGCCAAGTTTATTTTTATAACGTTTACTGAACAGTCTATTCAATATTAAGGCCCGCCAAATATCCCGAAATTGTTGTATATCTTGAAACCAATGCGCTCTTTCAATATCAGTGTGGTTAGATCAAACCGATCTATTTATTCAAGGATCTTGAATTTAACCTTTGACTCAAATTTATCGTCTGAAGGTCAACTTTTGTTTTTTAAATGCAATTACGTGTTTTTAGCATCGAAGCATCCACAGAATTGTACATTTGAAATGTGGATATCGAATTGCACTCAAAAGTATAATTTAAAAATAATATCTCATAGTCTGATAGAGTAAAGTTCTACACACAAGGAAGAATCCTACTTGACAAAACCCCAATACTTTTGCATGGAAATTGTTCCATTGGCTTTTGCTGGTGAAGGTGTAAGAATCCTACTTGAGAAACCCCATACACTTTCACCAGCAACAGCCAATGGAACAATTCCATGCAAAAGTATTGGGGTTTTCTCAAGTAGGATTCTTCCTTCACACAACATATCTATATGAGAGTCTACTGACAGAGGACTCATGAAATAAACAAAAGTTGCAATAAAAATAACCTTGAAATTTTTCGAGTTCAAAGTCAAATCCAAGATCACCGTTGCATAGAACCGTATAGAATTAGACAACTCTGGTAGTGAGAATATTTCTTTGAAACACGTATCATTTTCGAAAATAACAAGACACAGTGCACAGTATCTATTTTAGTAGCCAGAAGAAGAAGTAGCGATTTTTCTTCGCCTTCAACTGATAGGTTGCCAACATTTTAAGAAACCATAAAGAAATCTAATTTTAGATTACATATATTTCTTTAAATATTGTAAGCTTGAAGTTAATTTACCTTGCTTGGTAAAGTCCATTCCTTACGATTTTACAAAAAAATATAAACCTATAAAAGAAATTATTTTTGGTTGTCAGGTCGGAGTACTTTCAATTCATTATTTTCATTCAAAAGTATCCCTTTTTTAAACAAATTCGCTACATTGGATACTAAATTCTGCAGTAGTAATTTTTTTCAAATTCAAACTGTACAGCTATCTGCTGTTTCCTTGATAGATATATTTACTTTCTATGTTAAAATCGAAACTATTTTTTCCGCATGCACTTTTTGCGGATTACTTATTGGAGCGAAATCAAAATCGGTTGCAATCATTTTTATCTTTCGACAGATTCGGTCCAAGGTTGATAGACAGGCTACGTTTACGTAACCGTCACGGAAAAGATTTTCTGTCCTTCGCCGACTTTTCCTTAAAATAACTCTGAGAATTATTTCAGTGGCAAAATTTTCAGATAAGAACCACACAATGTTGTGTGATCATTACAAAGAGATTTTGTAAAACAGTATACAGGGTTTGTCCGGAAAGTAATGTCAGTGAGCTTTGAAAAATGGTTTTTATTGGATCTATGTGTACAAATCTTTAGAACTTTCAAAATACATTCCTCCTACGTCCACACATCGGTTCCAGCGGGTCTTCCACGCATCAAAAGCCGCAAGGTAGTCGTTTTCCGGAATCGCCTTTAAAGCGTCGGTGCAAGCCTTCTGAATGTTTTTCACCGACCAAAATGATGTCCTTTCTTTGGGGTTTTGAGGAGCGGAAACAGAAAAAAAGTCTGGGGGGGGGGGCGCATCGGGGGCTGTAGGGAGGCTGGGGAACAACGGTGGTGCCTGCCTTGACGTGGTAATCGGCCACGAGGAAGCAGGTGTGCAAAGGCGCATTGTCGTGGTGAAGCTTCCAGGATTTTGAGATGTCTGGGCGGATGCGATTCACCCTGCGTTTCAGCCGCTTCAGCACCTCAACGTAAAACTTTCCGGTTACGGTTGTCCCCTGCGGAACGAACTCATGATGGACCAATCCCCGGCAATCAAAAAAGACAATCAACATTGTCTTGATCTTTGACCTGGACATCCTGGCGTTCTTGGGGCGAGGGGAGTTCAACGTGTGCCATTCCGCACTTTGCCTCTTCGTCTCCAGATCGTATTCAAAGACCCAACTTTCATCCCCGGTAATGACGTCATCAAGGAAAGCGGGGTTGTCTTCGCAGGTGTCCAAAAGTTCTTGGCAGGTTTTGACCTCGCCTCGCTTTTTGATCGTCCGTTAGCACTTTTGGCACGAGCTTCGCGCACACCTTCCTCATTCCTAAAGACTCCGACACAATTTCGTGAACAATGGTTTTCGTAATGTCTAATGTTTCGGAAATTAAACGGACACTTAGACGACGGTCAGTGTTCAACAAGTCACGCACACGTTTCACATTGTCGTCGGAACTGGAGGTTGATGGCTGTCCATCGCGGTTCTCGTCGTTGACATCTTCCCGACATTCTGCGAAGGCCTTGTGCCACCGGAAAATTTGCCTGTCCGAAAGACAATCGACGCCGAAAGCCTTCTTCAACATTGGAATGGTTTCCGCAGCACTCTTCTCCAGTTTCACACAAGACTTGATCGCCATCCGTTGCTCAAGCGAATGTTGAATTTTTTCTTGCACCGGGTCACTGTAACAACTCTCAAAGAACGAGTGATGCGACCGCTACAACGACCGGTAGCCAACTGACGCTTGTTGGATCTTGTTGCCAGATCCCCCCACCACAATCCCAGCACGTAAAGCGCGGGCTGGCGCGTACAGTCTCGGGAAAACAATTCACTGACATTACTTTCCGGATAAACCATGTATGTATGTAGTTAAAAGGTAATAATTTCACAACTGTTGAACCTAATGTTTGTGGTCTTTTCCTTTGTTATACGAGTAGGTCTTTGTCTTTGGTAAGTTACGTAATGATATTTTTTATTACCCCTTTTTCAGAATACGTTTCCATTTACCTCAGATAACCGGTTTTTTTAAAGAGGTCTTATTAGGATAACTTATTAATAGAGTCGAGAAATCGCGGACCCTAATAGAACCGTACAAAGGAGAAGTAGGCAGCACAGACAGTTGGTGAAATTACAGTCTCGTATTTTCGTAAAAAGAAAACATGGAACTCATCATATTTTTGAGTATTATTAGACTCAAATAGAATGTTACAATAGCAAGTACACTTCAAATGAAACGTGAAACAAAAATTCGAAAAAATAACTTTGCTCGCCAGAAAATTGGTGATGGTTTGTAAATATTTGTCATTATTTTTCAACAATTATTAAGTGAAATATAAAAACTGATTATAACGTAAACCTGTTATAAAATATCATAAACGAAATGGTGGTATGAAAAAAAATTATATTTCTCTATATAACATGAGTTATAAGTTATGAGACTTATAAGTTAAACCGGAAGGTCCGGGCGGCGGGCCATCTCAACGGGTCATATCTCAACGTAAATAACAGGGTAAGTTTAACACATCTCTTTCCAAATTGCCACAGTTTATTGTTTTCATGAATTTTGTTTTTGCACATACAGGTAGTAAATAGTATGACGCGTATGGTTATGGCTCGCCGCCCGGATCTGCCGGCTTTACTCATAACATTAACAGATCTCGGGATTTCGAAAAAGTAGCAAGAATAGAAAGCACTTTCTAGTCAATTCGTGATGAAAAAAAATATTTCGCAAATATTTTCATTTGCGAAATGCGAATATTTTCATTTCAGCCATTTCCAAGATTTTCATATTTGTTAGACCTTCATTAGAAGATTTTTTTGCTACTGTAGCATTCTATTTAAGTTTAATAGTCACTCCCTAAAATATAATGTGGGCCTACGTTTCCTTACAAAAATACAAGATCTTTTAATTCTACCAACCATCACTGCTATTTGCTTTTTCTTAATACGGTTCTGTCAGTGTCCGCGAATTACTCGACTCTACTCGTTAATATTTTCATTTTTATTTGCATACAATTTAAACACAATAAAAATTTATTTTGGCGCCGTTTAACTTCTTTTTTAAAAGAGCTTTTTAAATATGTAATAATATATAGGACGTATATTATTGTCACATTTTATCACATTCTCATGTGACCAAAAATTCAAAAAACAAAAAATCTAATGATGCAAGAATAGACATCCCTTCTAGATAACTGTGCGGTACTGTTTCCCTAGCTTACGGTTCGCGATAATTCGTCTGTTTTCGTCACACCCGACTTCCTGCGAAATCAGAAGTAGGATGTGACAACAGACACTTTTATAATCTTACTTGTATACGATTTATCAATACCCCGCAATAAAATTCGACAAATGATATTCCAAAGATCAGTTTGATGGGAATATCTTTTTAACAGCACCCTGTATAATCATACCAGGTACCAAATTCCGACTCCTTGGAAAATTATCCATAAATTAAGCGTTTGAATTTTCTTTCTAGCTCAAAAATAACCCAAAATATCGGCGGTGAGGCGTTAAATTGGAACACCCTGTACATACCCAACTTTATTCAAAACTCTAATTGGACTATTTTTATAAATGAAGCGTTTAAATATTTACAATCATATACATATGTATGTCTGAACTCTGAACGTTAATCCAGACAAGGTGCTACTTATTGCGGTGAAATGTGACTGAAACGCTTTCAGAAAACGACCGCACACTCGCAGACATTCGCTGACCCATTTTCGAAGACCAGACTAGACGGAAAAGGGGCGCTGTGTGCGGTCGCGGCGTTCGCGTTGGCGCAACTTTTATTATGGATGTTAAACGCATAATAACTATGAGCTGTGCGCTACACTGTTGAGCGTTAAAGGCCTTAATGGGTGTGGCACGGGTTTTATAATGGATACGTTAGGGAGATAATAATACAGGAGTTTTTATACTATATATTTTAAGTACTAACCATCTGCCATTCAATACACATTCGAGGAAAATCTGCACGATTCTACAAATTTCGGAAAGACGCTAAATTAAAAATAATTGTTGTTTCACTTCACGAATCTAAATTCACCCGCAGGATTAGATCAAATCTTTGAAAACTCCAAGACTTTGGTAAGACACATACAAAATAATGCAAAAACTTTTAGGCAATCCAAAAGATACAATCAATAACTACGAGAAGTCGAGAATTTATGAAATAGAAATTACAATAGAAACAGTAGTATATTGGACAAACAAAAAGATCAATTTTAATTAGATTTAGACAACACACAGGTAGCTCACTTAAAATATAGAATAGAAATATTCAGAAAAGTCTTGCATACCTAACCCGACACGCTTTTGACTCATCATAGGATAGACGTTAGTGGTTTAGAACTAATAAGAAATGTAAGACATCAGTCTTACATAAATTCGAACGTTTTGAAATAGGGTTGGAACTTTAATAGTGGCAACACCGCTGTAGAGACGCCATACAACGTATAGTGGTTCTAATTTTAATTGAAAATGATAAATACGCATGGGGAACAAAAAAAAGCGGTGCAACTTTATGATTCCATGGGCGTGCATATATCTTTTTATAAATTCGAAAATTGTGAAATATTTTTTTTCATTTAAATCAATATAGGAGATTAAAATTAGCCTGCATATAAAACTCTTAATATTTGTAATATAATTTGCTGTAAATAATGCTCATTTAGCCAGACAATCTCAAAAAATTGTCTGTGTTAATAAACCTAGCTGAAATACACGTCACTGGCGTCTTAGACAAGTAGTTTAAGTTCCTAATTCATAAATTCGTAAATCATTTTAACGACATCGTTAAAATTTTATGGCACAGTGGACCGAACAAATATTAGCAATGTATTATATGCAAAGTGGTTTACCGACAGCGGGTTACGTTGCGCCACCAGCGGCCGGCTGGTTGGCCGGCCAGCGCGTTGCCGGCTCTTTAAAATATTCTTGAGTATAGTAATATACATAAAGTTGTTTTAATTTATAATTATTTTTTCCAGCATTTTTTAAAGCTTTATTTTAATGCTAACTAATAAATTTATATCTATGTATTTTTTTTAAAATATTTCCAAACTAGCTTTCTAAGAACGTCACGAACTAACAGTTTACTGAAGTATGAAGTATACTTGTATAGTGAGCTTAGCAATTTTAGAAAATAAATCTGACAACCTTGCTTTTTTCTACCTATTTTCAATTTAGAATGGAAAGATAGTAACCGAATAATGTCGCTTATACCACACGTTAATTACATACCTACCTTACCTCAGAGCAAATGAACTCACCCTTCGTACATCACGCCCATGCGCACTGACGAAAAGAACAGAGACTCGTGTTAGCTGGCGGTCTAATAGTGTTGTCACTAGAGATGGGAATTTATTCAAAACACACACTCTCTATTACTATCTTTCTATAAAAAATAATAACCAGTTGTCACTAGAGATGGCTGATCCGAGAAATTTCATGGATCAGTTACAATTAGTCCAGTTCCAAAAAAATACCTGTTCCAAAAATCAGTTCCAGTATCTAGTCCGAATCCAAGCTCTGCGCCGACACTCGATAGCGGTACAGCATGAATACCTACTCACATCACATTGGCTATAATTTAGTAATTAGTCCGGACTGATATACTAATATCGACTTGACTGCTGGAAACTGGACTCGTTTTCATTTTTAAGGTGGATTTATAATATCCGGTCAGACACGGTGCGGAAACGTTACGTGTCCAGCAAGACATACATTCTTATATGTAGTTCTTATAGAAGTATTTATATTTAGCGAATCGGTTCCGTTCAGACACGTTACGTGTCATACACATGCCGTCCGTCATTGTTGAGAAGAATGTTTGTCTGCCAGGATACGCGTGTATTATTTCTTAACGAGAGCTCACTGTGTTCTTGCAATATATCTATATGTCTGAAGACGAGAGATATAAATAGTACTGATAATATAATCATCTCTCTTCTTTGTCGGAACGTTAACGCTATGTTCCCGCACCGTGTCTGACCGGATAATATAAATCCACCTTTAGCTAGCAGACATGCGTCGGCCAGGTCGTCCTAGTGTCAGCGAAGCAGTGGATGTTCTTGTCGTGTTACTGGACAGTGATCGACGCCATACGATTCGTGAGCTGACCCTAGAGACAGGATTAGCGCACACGACTGTGATTCACATTCCGAAGGAATGCCCGAGCATGAGAAAAATTGCATCACTATGGGTTCCGCATGATTTGACGGAAATACAGAAATGGCTGCGATACGACGCTGATTGTAACCATCTGGAGCGCTATGAGCGCCAAGGAGAGGCTTTCTTACGGCGGATCATTACGTTGGAAATGCATAAGCCAAAACGTACGAGCCACAACTGAAATGCCTATCGAACGAATGGCGTCAGTACGAGTCACCACGAAGATCGAAAGTTCATCAGAACCTCAGCAATGTGAAAGTTATGGTGATTCTCGTGTACGACTGTGACGACTTGTTAGGATAACACTTATCCTAACGCATGCTAAAGGTATCCTTCGACTTCCACACCGCTGGCAACGGGTTGTACACAATGCTGGTGACTACATTGAAGGACAGTATCTCTTTTGTATCAGTTATAAATAAATAGTTGCCACTATTAAAGTTCGAACCCTCGTAGTTAAATATAACAACAGATGTATGACGGTGATGGCCTGACACCGTATTTTAAAAAAAAATCCTCAAAAAGTTTAAAGCTTTACTTTAAACTGAAGTTTCGGAAATACAAAATATATGTGCATACATATATTAGATTGGGTACTTCAAAATCAATGTGAAGTAAATATTAATTCAAATAAAATGAGTTCAAATTTTCTGTCGAGGTATTCCACAAAGAACAGAATTGGGGCCGTTTGACCGAGTAATTAATTTACATATCCTTTTACTATCGCATATATCGCATTCACGAACTATGCCTAATAGAGGAATTCCAATAGTCGGAACACTTTGTGAAACAATGCATACTATAGTCATACTACTTACGTCTAGAATCACTGGACAGCTTCATCTTGTCCAACGACGAGGAGTCCCTGTCGTTGTAGACGAGTACGGCGGCTGCGTTGCTCCTGAACGCGTTCTCCACCTTCACCTCGAAGTTGCAGCGCCCCCTCTTGATTAGTGCTATCCAAGGGGTGCCAGGCGGGGGTAGTTTGGCGTCCGAGCGAGTGCTCTCGAACGGCAACTGACATCCGGTGTGATCGTCCGGTCTGTGGCCGGAGGTCACGTGGATTAATTCGCCGTAGGCTGGTCCTACAACAAAATGAAGAAATAAATGAACAAAAGTTAACATTAACAAGCCTATACATCGACTGTATTGTAGAGACAAAATATATAAAGATGGTTTCCATTTTTTAGTAGTCAATGACTTAAATTTTCGTGAGCATTAGATCCTAGATCTCCATTCATTCAGACAATTCGACCATAACTTTAAATATCAATAAACACTCGGTTGAAATAATGTGCACACATTAACTTATTCGTGCACACATTATGTCCCCGTAACTTAAATTCATTTAATTTTATTTAGGTTTCTGTAAATACATACTTTTTTCAATACAGAAACAAATGATTTATGTTTTTAATAAGTAATTAACATACGTATATCTTAAAATAAATTGCAAATAAGACCACCTATTAAATCCTTTGTACTCCTTCCTCGATCCCTACCGCGTTTACGCACCAATGTCACCACGTCGCTAGACTAAAGCTCCTTCCTTCCTTGCAATGGGAAGTGAAATAATCTGATGATTGGCTCGAACATGTCTTATGAAAGTTTTGATGGTTTAAAAACTACAGAACGTTGAAGGTGTAAATTTTCTTTTGATTTATTTGCATTATTATATAAGTTTTTATCTAGTTCGACATTTTTCTGTTTTTTTTTCTTGTGACAAATAAGACTCTGCACCCACCAATTATTAAACCACCTATTGTGAAACTAAGCTACTCGTGAAAGGTGTCGGTTATACCCTAACGCAATGACAAATGGGGGCATATTTTTCTCGGCAAGCTCAACAATAATTAGAAATGAGTCTTTTCTCATCGTTGGATTTGGCGTAGAAGTGAACGGTTCACCACTCAGCAGCCCGAACCACAATCATCTTGACTTATTAATATGGTCGCGTGTAAAAAGGTGTGATTTACGCTTTACAAAGAAATAATTGATTCCTGTTCTTGACTTTCTGACTGTTGGAACCAACTGGTTCTAGCGATGGGGTATATCTAAAGTCATCCAAGAGTACCATTAAAATTGGTTGCATATTCTTCTGTATTATACCAAAAAAAATATCAACATCCTGTATTTGTTAAACCATCAACAATTGCTGAGACAAGCTCAGATTAATCGTTATACCGGATTGGTTTAGGTATAACCATTGGACTGGTTTATTACCATTAAAAAAAAATCTATGTAGAAGGAAAGACGGTGTGGAATGGGTCACGAATATGGTCCGCTGCCGATCGCTTGAACACGGAATGGGCAAGCCGCGCCATCCGGACGCGAGGTTAGGCAGAGGTGGGGCTTTACGGAAGGAGCATATGCACAGAAACACTTTGTGGTATAAAGATGTACACTATCTTATTCTGTATGATTTCACCTTTACTATCAACAGTTACCAAATTACCCATTGTTACTGAATCACTCTGTCAATAAGAACAATTTTTATAAAATATTACCAATATTATCTCAATTATATTTTCAGTAATAATACTATCTCCATGAGTACTTTCAGTCATGGTCATGAGCATTCTTCTTGATGTCTGATATTTTCAATACTTGAATATTTTCTTTGGACATGCGAAATAATTATTTTAATAATCTGTTATTCAACGCGATGAGCAACAATTCTGTTCCTCCTACAAATTCATGGTCATATTAGATATACTGTTATATACTATAATATACATATGTACATGTGTATGTATATGTAGGTATATTATGTAATTATAGAATCACAAAACTGGACGTTTTCCACGAAACACCGTACTACTATGTTATACTTTTACCGACGCGCGTTTCACCAACTAAAATGGCATCTTCAGGAGAAGATTAAAACTAAATTCTAACCTACACACTTGCACTATTTATACTTAACTTGTTGCCATGGTTCACGGAAATGTAACATATATCTTTGTTTTGCTCGGAGCAAACAGTGGACTGGTGGGTATCGGACCATTGTCCTTCTTCATACTACTGTTACACTTAATTATTTCTAAACTTTCAAAAGTATCCAACTGTCTACTGTGTGTTACATTTCTAAATGAAGACATATGTTATGGTTCAGTGAACCGTGGCAACAAATTAGGTATAAATAGTGCAAGTGTGTAGGTTAGAATGTAGTTTTAATCTTCTCCTGAACATGCCAACTTATTGTTAGTTGGCGAAACGAGCGTCGAGAAAAGTATAGTAATTCGGTGTTTCGTGGAAAACGTCCAGTTTTTTGTTTCTACGGCGAAGGTTCCAGTACCCACTCCAGAATTATAGAATCGTTAATTTTCACGAATCGTTACGAATTCACTTACATAAAATGTAGCATCTGTCAAACTACCACAATCTAAAATCCTTATGGTCAAAATAACAAATTCTTGAAAAAATTATAAACTGCGAATGATAATCGAAACTTTGTAAGTTAATGTGATTAAGTTTGAACTACCTAATGAGAAAATTTTTATTATCCCCAAGACAATAACTTATAAATATAATGTCTAAATACAAATTCTTATGCAATCACTGAATATGTTAGCTGTAGACGACGAAAGTCGTAACATCGCTTCCGCCGTCACGAATACTAACTATAGTGCAGCAATAGTAACTTTGCCCTTGGTCGCAGAAGAAAAATTCTGAAATTGTGCGCTTTTCTTTTGTAGCCGCAATCGTGAACGCTTCTATTTCACAGTTAAGTACAGTCTGTTTGTTTTGCGAGTACCTCTTATATCTCTGGAGTATTAGTAAAGAGTGCAATTTGCGGGCAAAGATATTCTGGTTATACTGTAGGTGTAAACTGCAGATGTCAGACAATTTTTTAAATATAGATTTTATTTGAACAGAAGCTAAGATGTTTTGTCACCTAGTTTCACAGAAAAATCAAGAATCCGTATAATTTTAAATATATAATTATATACACGATACATGGCTGTTTATTTCACAGAATTTTAGCTCAGTCGCAGTGACCAGTGGGGGCATAATCCTATTTTTTATAGAAAAAAAGTACATCACTGAGTTTTTCAGGTCAAAAAGTAGAAAATTTCGATACTACTTTCAAATATATGACAAAACATTTCTGAAAATGCTTCGATAAAACGAAGCGTTTCTGATATACATATATATGTATGCATTTAAATGTATACATTTTATGTTCAGGTGTATATTTTTTCCAATACACTTACAAGCATCTACAGTGTCATGAAAATGCCCCTTGCAATCCTTCCCAAACGAATTTAGTTTCAATGTTTGGTTGGGTATGTATCACAATACCATTTGAGGACCCCAGGTTTCATTTCACCAATTTCTACAGAACGACTAAGAGACCACATGTTCAATGATATGCCGCTTAATTAAGCCCCACGTAATTTGGATTAAAATGCTCCTGCATATTATGGTCGTTACATCAGACAGTGGTTAGATAAAACTATCCTCAACCATGGACTGGTCGATTACCGGAAACGGTCAACAGGAAATGCCTTGTATAAGACCAGTAAGAGGTTACTGCGTTCACCGGACCTAAACCCCTAGGGGGTTTAGGTTAGCTAAACCCCCTAGATTACTTTGTCTGGGGATATTTAAAAGAAAATGTGTACAGTACGGTACAAACAAAAGAGTAATTACGACGAAGAGTAGGGCACAGGTGCAATATTATTTTCTTCAGAAAATAATAATATGATCATTTATTAAATAATGTAATTAAAAGGTGCCGCATCTGTATTAACGCTGGCCTTCCCTTCGAACAACTAGGTAACGTAAATTTTAATTGCTCTGTGTTTTGTAATTATTTAATGCAAATATTGCAATTCAACACTTTTGTTGACGTGACTAAAGGAAAATTCGACCTACTCTCTCGGCCACGAGATGTCACTAGTCACTTTCCCTGCGTTTGGTCCTTCGCAGTGACTTGGCCATGGACTCACGTATTGCTCTCTCACTGTTCTGTCCCTCATTGGTCTCATACAATCTCCTTCTTCGACATGCATTTTTTTTCGTTTATCAACTCCGCCTTAAGAAACACTAAACTTCTCTGGATATCTAGTCGACCTCTCCATATCGTTGTCACTAGATAGGGAGCCGCGCCTAGCGTCACCGGCCCCACAAATATGTTCCACAAGTTCATGTATCTCACCGACACATGTTTCAGTGCGATAACTACAAATACCAAATTAATAATAACACTCGGCATCCAAGGCAGGAACTGCTTCAGCCTTACTGACGAGTCTACGGAACAGTTCCAGGACGAAACGCCTACGCAGGCAAGGAAGCAAACGTTCGCTTCAGTGGTGACCCCGACGTGACTTGAAGCGAAGTTAATAATCAATAAATTAGCGAGTAACTTTTCACACTTTCTGGGTCGGTTCTTTATTGGTGCCTCGCTTTCAATGGGCCGAAATTAATAGTTTAAAATGAAGGCGGTCGCAATACCTCCATCGCCAGCGTAATTTGTTAACATTAAAAGATGTTTGCGAAACAAAGTAAAAGTAAATAATGAGCGTCTAATGATGATGAATTGAGCCGCCTTTTACTCGGCGGACAATAACGGCAAATCATTAGTCCACAGTAAAGCGTCATTTTGCGCAGAGATGAAAAAATAGGGGATGCATACTACTGGCAATCTGAAATTTGATGGCAGTTAACGGGAGACAACCATTAAAAAAATTATTTAGGCATCCGTTTCCTATTTGGTGTAAACTATACTCATTGTAGCACGTATTTCGCATCTCTAAAAACTGTGCCTTGTGCAAAAAAATTGCTACAATCGTAGCTAATGCCTCTTAATAGTCCAAGAAATCGTGACAATAAACTGCATTGTAAAGAAAGTATCTTGTAGAGGCCTATATTTCAATACATTGTTATATAATGGATTAGAGTCAGCAACAACTCGCAAGATCAGGAATAAGGACAACTGGCGGCGGCAATAAATCATGTCCAAATCAAATCAAACCTTTTAATGTACCGAGTAGCGAATGCAACCGAACGCCAAAACCAAGGTCGAACACCGTTGTGTTTACTTGGGTCACGTCGTACACACCGATTTCAACACTACCAAATTTTTACCACATTTGCTTTGGTTTGTGTTGGAATCTCGATCTGTACGAGGCTTCATAATCCCAACAAACAGATACTGAAATGAGTCATCATGGACATGCGTTACAATGCTGTATATGAATCTGTTTCATTCAGAGATAATAACTTTTAGTCACATTAATAGTGTTCGGAAATGTGTGCTGCAACGCAGGGCTCGGCATTATTAAACTCTATGATGATGAAAGTATAAAACGTGTTTTTTAAACGCCTTGTAAATTATATACGCGTGTATTTGGTCCCTGTGCACGTACGCCACTGACCGATCCTGCCAAGGCGCCAGGACTCGCGTATACGCCATCCCCGGTGCAGGAGGACAGGATATTCTAACGCAGTTTAACACGCGAGACGGCAAACATTCCGAACCTTACACATTAACTCGCAAGATTACCTATAGTTAGGAAGCGCAACAGATATGGTGGATAGAAGCGCTTGAAACGCGTAATATGTGCATGCAAAACGTCTGATTGATTGTTGCTAAATATATACTATACTTCAACTAAAAAATATTGAAATTAGTCAATTAGTGTTTGACCCACAGTGCTAGCTACCGCATTTTTAATATAGTTTGAGGATAGTGGTTTGCCCAGAAGCTTTCTAGGGCTCAACTACGTGGCAGATTGGATTCGTAAAACATATTTGGTCATTAAAATAAGTTTTGAAAAATTCAATGTAGCCCTTAGAAGCAAAAATATGAACTCATCCAATCCCCTCAGTTTTTTGGTCAACCTTTGGGTCCCTGAATACGAATCTGGAATTCACATAAAAAAAATTCAATATTGCGGATCCAAATTGACAGCAGTTACTGAAAAAAAAAAATGAAAATACAATATATGAGCATATCCGCACTACTTACAAAAAAAAAATGTGTACCTACTTGAACAATGGGATCGGAAAATTACGAATAAGAAAAATGTGTCCTTCCCAATGTTTCTATTTATTTTTTTTATCCCTGCTGAAGCAGTTAGAGGGTTAGCTCGCCGCGCGTGCGCTAATTTGTAGATAGAAAAATATTTACTAGATTTCACTATGGCATTTTTTAACATGAAATACAGGGTGGCCCATCGAAAACGAAACAAGTCAACTTTCATGTACTTAACGAAGTATTCGAACAAATTGCTCGGACACGTAAAATTTGGTTTTGGAGGGTGAAACATTTTGCATTTATTTTCTGCCATGTCACTTCAACCCTTAAGCGAGGGTATGTTCCACCCCAAAATTCCAAATGACGCAAAGGATCAAGTCATTCGAATGTCCGTTTAATTTCCTCTACAACGGTACCTCGTTTTTTTACAAACGACTGATTAATTGTTGAGGAATAGCGTTTTAAATAATTCAATTAGGATTGAAGTATTACTTTACCAAAATGTTCAAAATGAACCCCTCCAGCTTGCATACAATAATAAAGGGGTTGCTCAAAGCGTTCTCGAACATTACTAAGCACTTTCGCTGTTTAGTTTGGTGTACATTAGTCCGGAGGGCTCAAATATGGCGAGTTGCAGGCCATTCAATAACTGCTTTTGAGCCAATGCAATGTCTACGAAATGTAATACCTAAGCCCTCTCGTACTTTCGCTATCGTACGTTATCGTTGGATTTATGTTGTTTTCCAATAAATCGTGGTACAATTCACCAATCAGGTTACCAGGCAGAAAAAATCGATCAACAAGGTGGTTACCAAATATTCCCACCTGAACGTTCCCTCGGGTTTTCGTCTAATCAGTAACGATAGTTATCTATGTTCATTTTTCCATTACGACGTAATAAAAATGTCCACTTGTCCGAGAAACAAATGTTGAATACGCGATTAGGATTTTCAATTAACATTTCGCTCATAATTTTATAAAGTTGTGAGCGCTGGTTAAAGTTATCTTCATAAGTACATGTACATGATTAAGTACATCAATTGTCAATATCACTATTACTAATACCGTTAACAGTAGAAATTTAATACTTATTTATTTAATATTGAACAGAAAATTAAACAGATTTTTCAAATGAGGTGTCACTTGACCCCTAGTGTCATTTGAAATTTTGAGGGTAAAACTTAAGGGTTGAAGTGATAGGGGAGAATTTATTTGCAAAATATTCCTCCTCCAAAACAAAATTTACGTGTCCAAGCAATTTGTTCTAAAAGTGCGTTAAGCGCCCGAAAGTTGGCTTGTTTCGTTTTCGATGGGCCATACTGTATATGTATATATAAATATGTATGAGCAAAAGTAAATTAAATTAAGTTATTATCACAATGATACCTTAAAATTATAAATAAACAACTTAAAAATGGTTTTATATTTAATAATTAATTTGTTATATTTATTTTGTTTAATTTTAGATAAAAATATGTTTTTAGGAACGGAGTTTATTATATACATACATATGTACATATGTAGTTATTTTACTCGAGTAACCATGGCATAGCAAGTAGTAGGTATGAATACTCGAACACTATTATAATAAACGCCGTCCTGTGACAGTCGTCACTACTTTTTGATTTACACGATAATGCCATAAGTGTTTATATAAAAAATGAGGGTTTTATCGCATTCAGATAAAAATGTCATTTCTAGGTATTAGATTCAGAGCAGCTGACGTTTATTTTCGGAACACAATATCGCGTACCTAGGCATTAGGAATTTATTTAAAACTCGATTTAAAAATAGGACTGTCCGAAAAATTTTTTACGTACGTATCTAAATAATTATTTCGATGTTTTGATTTTCGATATCGAAAAGACTCACTTTCGACAAAGTTAGGAGTGGTCAGTTGTCATGCAAATAAAACAAACACATCTAAGTTTATGTAGATGCAGCTAGCGAATGCGTGATTAAGAAGACTTGATGACAAAAACAAATTTCCTCAGAAAACTTCAGTGGAGGCAACTTTTAACTTTTCTCCGTCAAATAAGTGAATCAAAAAGGTCAACCAATTTTTTGTACGGAGTAGAGCAGCATTAGCAAAGCGTGAACTGACTGGCCAGTTTTTATTTTATATGAGCGGTCAGCAATAACAGCCAATCCAACTAATGTATTTCAAAATGAGCCAGTTCACATGAAAATAAAATACAGCAAGCATTCACACAAACAGAAGCATCATTAACAAAAACGTATACAAAACATAATTCTTAAAGGCATGCCAAGTTTTGGCCATATTTTCGAGACGATTCGTCTAAAGATATCGAGTTGTGGTCTACATAAAAATCTGGCACAAATTTATGCAAATATGCGGAACACCCCAAGTTATATATGATTTATTTACGACATTCAAAATAATACATAACTGTAAATTAGAAAAAAACATTTAGTTTTTGGAACAATGTTAGGTTATGCCTTAGTTTTGAAAATACAAATTTTAACGTTTCTTCTCACGAATTAGGTGGAGAGTGGTTTAGATGTTGTCTTGCTCAATATCTAGATATTTGCTGTTTTATACTTCATAATTTGGCTGTTCTACAATCATTTACAACATCTACATCTGTCTGTATCTTACAAAAATGCATAGCATGTACTGCACCTTCTTTTTTTTTGAAATTGTGTCTGACCATGATTGGATCACTTGGCTGAATGTAACTACTGTTTGAAGTACATACGTAATACACATAATATGTATGTAAGTGTCCACAGCTGTTTCGACTACATACATAATGTACATCGAACCAATCATAAAACAGATCGAGGTTTGATATTAAAAGAAACTATAACTAAGATAAAAGTTTAGACCGGTTTTCCAGACAGTTTAAAATTTGTAATAATGGAAACATTAGTAAAGTCTACTTTACAATTATTGCATTTTGTACCCTAGTTAAAAACCAAATTTGGTTTGACCAAATGTATTACATTTATAACCATTTAAGAAAGCAACTGACCTCTAAATAACCTTGAAAAGCTCTACCAAATAAAAAATAAAAATATATGTCTTTATCTCTCATAACCAAACAGCTGTTGTGTGAATATTTTTTATTACATATGTATTTTTCAAGATATACATTTGTGGCACTAAATTCGAATCACCTTTTTATAATGTAATATGTATGTTTAGAAGTACAAAATAAATGAGTGGAGTGGATGTATGGAAATACCTGTTACAGAAACATGTTTACTATTTGTATACATACTGGAAATTATAAACAAGTAGTAGTAAACTTGCTTATTCGTGTAATATAACAGTTATAAAAAAATATTTTATGAACCGTCGCGTTATTGCGATTTAAAAAAAAATATATATCAAAAATATTCACCATTTTATGAGGAAATTTTATATGAATGATAATATAATAATACTGTCTCCAGTTCTATTATAGAAGAAAATTGAAAAATCTGAAAAAATACAAGCACCGACCATTTAAACTAATCAGACACCGCAGACTGGCAGTATGACGGTAATTCGCAATCCAACATGGAAGAATTTCTCAAAACTGCTGTAAAACAGTATAAAATGAGTAAAAACTGAAAAAAATGTCTGTCGCTTGCCAAGTATGTTCCCTAACGACCGCACAACGTAGTCCAAGAGCTGGTAGACATAATTTTGACAAACATCTGGCAAACTTTTTGACCCGGTTAAATGATCTGGCTTTTTGATTTTTCAACTCTTTAAATATTAAATTTTAAAATGTTAAAATCTCAATGTGCCTAAAGACTATTTTTTGCAAAAATTATTTCGCTTCTTGAAAAATTTAATGGTCGCTTAAGCCCCCTAACCCTTCAGCCAGGTCTGCATTTTTGTATTTAGGTATCACTAAAGGAAGTTTTGAGCAAATTTTCACATTGCCTCAAATACCTTCCCAAAAAATGTCTACCAGCTCTCCTACTAACGTTACATACTGCTGGCAGACATTTCGCCCCTGCCCCTCATGGAAAATGATTAAAGTATATTAAATTCGATAAACTTTATTTCTATCGGTTTAAATAATCAATTTTCACATTTCACTTAATTATTAAAATCGATAGAAATAAAGTTTATCGACTTTAATATAATTTGATCATTTTCCATGTCACCCCTTTTTGGGGTGGTTGTGGGGGAGGGAGGAAACGTCTGCCAGCAGTATGTAAAGTTGTGCTGTCGTTAGGCAAAATACTTGGCAAACGACAGACATTTTTTTCAATTTTTACTTGTTTTATACTATTTTACAGCAGTTTTGAGAAATTCTTCCATGTTGGATTGCGAATTACCATCATACTGCCAGTCTGCGCTGTCTGTCACTATTTTTCCATAAAAGTGCATGTTGGAACAAGAAAATTGCACTTTGGTAGATCCGGTTAGGATCCACTTTTTTTCCGGTTTTCGTCATTTCGCCCTTTATCTCGAAAATGGCCGCTTTGCCATATATATGTGGTATGAAAAAAAATCCTCCACATCGACTCGGGAGCTTATTTACTACATGGCAGACAGTTAGGGTTCATGGATTTTTTGAGCGCCATATCCTACACTATTTTCGTAATGTTCTTATTCGAACATTACCTAGTATTCGAACAAAAAATCGAAATTCTTATACTTGAACTAGGTAGGGGAACGCCGGGGGCAAAAATTTTTTAAAATTTTTATTTTAGTCCAATTTTGAATTATTTTCTCGCGTGGAATATTCTCAGAAAAACATATAATCCTCGTCATTATCAACTTATTAGTAAAATATGAATATTCTCAAAAAGAAACATCCACTGCTAAAAAATATTTTTTTGTTTCTCAGTGTGACCTGTTTACAAAGTTTTATTTTTTTCTTAATTTGTACCTAGTGAGCCAACTTCAAGCGGAAGGGATACTTACCAATATAACCCCCGCCGTACCTCCCAACGTCCGTTTTGTCCCACTTCCATCCGTCCTCAGTCAGGAACGTGACGTTGAGGAAGGCGGACGTGATCGTGTCCGCCCGGTTGTCGTCGGCGGAGAAGTGGCTGAACGGCGACCCGGAGACCCAGTCCTCGGGGGCGGGGGAGGCGGCGCACAGACCCACCACCTGCGCGAACAGCAACACGGATACGGACATCCACCTCGGTTCCCCCGGCCTGGGGGCGGCTATCGGCAACGGACGCATTCTCTTGCTCTGCGGTCGCTGCTGGTGCAAAACTGACGTCTGCTGGCCTCTATCTATATGCGGAACTCCTGACGCCCTGATAAAAAAAATATCGGCCTCAGTTATCTACCTGATATTTGTTTATCGCGCGAGATTAGGCGCGCTGTAATTGTTGTGAGAACGATACAGGGTGCTCTACTGTACGATTATCGAGAGCAGGCTGGGTAGAAGTACCCACGGAATCTTGAGGGCTTTCCAAAGTTGAGGCAAAAAACGTTCAAAAATTCATTGAAAGACTTGATGACTCCATGAATTCAAAAGACCACGTGATTTCAATTGATTTCACGGGACTTCGAATGACGTCACATAACCAGTTGGCATAGTTTTATACAATTCCCAGGGGACGGCCAGGAAGTGTAAAATATATAAGTAATCGTAATATATTCCTACAGTAGGGGGCGCCCACTACTTTAAGAATATATTACTCCAAACTAAAAAAAGGATGGTAAACTACTGTGGAAGTTTCGTGCACAAGCAAATATGTACATATGTATAATATGTAGATTTCCGTAAATCTCTAAATACAATATTGTAATATCGCATGAGTGTTGGAAATTCTGCGATTTTTCACAAATTTCACAAAAACGGCATTCTCGAAAACCAAAACATTTTCATCAATTTTTTTTTCGTCACATGTCCAGTCCGGACCTGGTGTGTAACCCCCTTTTGGCTTGACGGTACTTTTTGGGACACGCTGTATATATTTTATGTATAGTGAACCAGTACTAAAGCCTTTATAAAAATATTAAAATGTCTAACAAAAAAAATAATCGCATCATACGTTATCTCCGTGATATTTATTTATGTCCCAGATTAAAAGAGCCTGTTTTTGTTTACATATGTATAATCTTCCTAGGTGAGTAATATTGCTGCGTTGTGTGAATACCGGGTGATACATCATTTTGTAGAAAAAGTGCTTAGTTCTGACAACCGGTACCATCTTTATTTGCATGGATAAACGAAATGCTCGACGAAATGTAAAGTAAATGTAAAGTAAAATATACAGTGTGGTACAGCCAAATGGAATAAACTCAGTAGCTCCATTATTATGGATTTTTTTAGAAAATTCTGAGACACGTCAATTTCTAATTCTAAAATGACATCTTGCGACGTAAAAATGTCATCCCTAAATTCAACCCCCTTCAGGTGACAGCTACAACCCCTAAATTTTCGAATTGGAAGTAGGAGCTTGTGATACTTTCATTCTCTATTCAAAACTGCTATGGTTTTAAATTTTATTGCAGAAATTAACAAGAAAACAGTTTCTCCAGTCACACGTAGGAAATTCGTTACATTAAAATAAAAAACAAATCACTATTAATGCAGCAGATGTTCAAAATGCATGCCTCCAGCATCTTGGTAGCATCCTAGATGTAAATAGAAATGTCTTCTAACGTTAGTTAACATTTACGGGGTAATCGACCTAATTGCAAGTGTTATTCTTCTTTTTAAGTCAGCTAAATCGTTGGGTTTGGTTTTGTAGACCATACTTTTTACATATCCTCATAGGAAGAAGTCTAATGGCGTGAGATCAGGTGATCGTGCAGGCCATTCTACAGAACCACGTCTCCCTATCCAGCGATTTGGAAAGATTGTGTGGAGATATTGCCGGACATTGACTTCGTAATATGCTGGTGCACTATCCTGCCGGAACCATATTGCATTACCTGGAAGTTGTGGGTTTCCTTCAGCTGGATACAAGTTTGTCATCGTCGGTACATTATTTTGGAACAGCGCTAAATAAGTTTCTCCATTCAAATTGTCGTCAGTGAAGAAGGGACCAATGATATTTTCTCTAATTATTCCTGCCCAAACATTAACTTTCTCATGGTTTTGCGTGTGTAGTTCCCTCAACCAGTGAGGAGTTTCCCTCGACCAGTAACGACAGTTTTGGCGATTAAGATGGCCGTGAAGTGTAAATGTAGATTCATCCGAAAATAAAACATTTTCTATTTGTAAAGTATTGTCATCTATCATTTGCATCATTTGTTCACAAAAGAGAATTCGTCTATCAAAATCGTCTTCCGCGAGCTCATTAGTTGGTACCAGTTTATATGGGTGCATCTGATTTTCAGTCAATAAGCGGAGAATCGAGGAATGGCTAATATTTAATGCTGAAGCTGTTTGACGACTCGAAGAGACAAAAGAAAAGAGACTCTTTCTAAATGACAACCACTGATAACAATTATCTTGTTATCATTTATATGTTATATAAAAAAATGTATCAAAGTTGGCCGAGCAAAAAAGAGGTATTTCTATTCTATTTTAAATGTATAAGCTTTGTTAACTGTCAAGGCTGTCATATTATGTGAGAACCATTATTGGTTTTACAAGTGTGACAGCCACTTGTCAAAAGTTTGACAAGTGGCAAACAAAGTTTCGTTTTGAGCTTCGACAGAACCGCTACTTATATCTCTCTCGTTCATAGCCAGATTTATTGACGTTTTTGGCCCTTTATAATAAAAATGCAAATAACTAAATTACAATAAATATGTACATATGTAAATATGTACATATGTAAAATTAATTATTATTTACATATATAATTAATAACAAAAATATTGATTCCCTAAATATACGAGCTATTTTGCATATAGTTTCCCAGAGTTTGTAAAATTTGAAAATAACAAACCGAGAATCCAGTATGGCACACAATTTTTCAAAAATTTACTGTTTCTACGGAACTAGAGGGTTAAGAGATAACGATAACAGACCCATCTGGTGTTCTTGATGACATATTTATAGATTTTGGACAGTAAATTTTAATTACATAATAACGTTATCTGCAAATATGACACCTGATCTCACGATCACTTAACATATGTAGGTGGTCGTGGTCGGCTGTACAAAAATATTTTTCTTTGATATAACCTTTGCTGCTATATTTATATGTTCAAAAATCAACCAGAAACTAATTTTTTTATTCAACGTTAATTATTAATTTCACAGTTAACATTGGTTATATTTTACTTACGTATTAAAAAGACGTTTCGAAAAAAAATTGCGTTGGAAAGTAGGTAACAATGGAATGTAATTATTTGTTTATTAATATGAAGGCTAGATAAATCAAACACTTCCCGATACAAACAAATTAAAAATACCCAAATAAATATAAAAACTAGAAAGTTAGAAACAACTTTCCTCTTTGCAATATAAGTTTTTCAGACTTAAGTGACATTAATTCAGTGTTGTTCTATGGAAATAATAAGGCAAGAAACTGCGAATCAGTCAATTACTATCTTTTCCGATGCCAAGTAGCACTAAAAGCAATCAGCTCCATGCAGATTACATAAAAATTAGTATAAGACTATATGGAGGCGTTAAAACAGCTAGGAAATCAAAACAGAGTGACTTTGGCTTGGTACCAGGACAAAAAGGACATGCATGCAACGAAAAGGATGATGAACTGGCCAAAGAAGGCGCTTCAGACGACCCAATATGTGCCATGCCAAGTGGCATAGCAAACTCATGCATAGCAACGTTAATTCATAAATGCATAAATGAAAGTCACTGGAATGGTGGACAAACATTCCCGGACAAAGAGAGGTGAAACAGTTCACAAAATATATATCGCCCAAATTCATAGAACTCCTTCTGAATCAAAATCGACAGGTTGTCAGGATTTTAGTAAATCTACTGATATGAGATATCCGACTAAATACACATGGCCTAATTGGTTTGAGACGACATGCAGATTTTGCCTGGAAGAAGAGGAAACCTGAATTCACGTAAGTACCTACTCAATGAAATAGTACATGAACGAATGTGAAGGACTAATAAGACTGAGGTTTCAAATTCTAGAGAAGGAAAAGCCAAATGCTAGAATAGAATAGCAAGTCCATTTGGAACTTTGCGCTAGAGTTGAAAATGAGCATGGCCATATTTTCCGAAACTTTATTATATATCTTTGGGCCACATTTTAAAGAAATTTGGATACAATTATTTAAATTGCAAACTTTTACACTCGGTTTTCGAGATACTGTTTTCGTATGGGGTAGGTACATGCCCTGTGCACTTAAGCGATGCTTATTATTGATTTTTCGGAAATGCACAATTATTATATGCCTTGTTATAGACGATAAATTGGATTTGTTTGAAATTTCATTAGATACTATGCATCAAACCTATGTACTTGTTTTCACCTATAAATACGAATTCTTAATACGATTTTGTATTCTTGATTTATTAATTAAAATACATATTGACTTTTTAGGACACTGTAGCTCGAGAAGGGTGCAACATTAGTCTAATGTATGTTTAGTTCAGTTCAATCGACTTAATTTGAACGATTATTAACTGGTATCATTTATGCTACTTCATTCCGAAGCTCTGAAGTTTTCCAAGGCCTGATAACTGCTCCCTATCTTCTGCAACACTAAATATGCAATTGGAATGTAAGGTTTATAGCAAAAAAATAATAATTCGAATAGGTATGTACTCACTCGCTCATAGGTATGTATTAACCTTCAATTTTGTAAACAAAAACAAAACGTCATAAAACTAATCGGTAGGTAGGTAATTAATGAATGTAAACTGAGATATAGGAGAAATACTTAACAGGATCTTACTCATTTAATGGGAAATAAAAATAAATCAAACAAAATATATGTTTTACGATGGAATCTTATAAATATTTGGATATATAATGAAGGCCTCCTCACATAACACATAATTAGATAGAATTAGAGTCCAAAACCGTGTTTTGTAAGCACCTTAATTTAAATTAATTACGCGTGTATTTGTTGCCGCCCGTGCATACGTACGCCACTGACCGTGCCTAGTAACGCGGACCCCCGTGCGGTGTTCGAGATACTTGTATGTAGTTTAGCCATGCTGCGTGCGACGGTTCCGTAGTATGTTACGTTAACTCGATGCGAGGGGATGGACGATAGAATGCCGAGTTCAAAATAATTGTATATGTAGTGAGTGACTAACTCGTGAATTCTAATCTAATTTTGTGTGGATTTTTGCATAATGGCACAGTGGTTACCATTTGTAAATCGACGGACAAGGTGGTTGATTGAAAATCACGACAATTTTACAACAGACGGATCACATATTTTATGTATTCCTTGCAATCGTCGATGTATATTTCGTAGACGCCAAGACTGTGAAAGACATTTAGATTCGAATATTCATCAACAAAATATTACTGGTACTATTAGAAAAGAGGAATTTTGGTTTGATTTCTGCATAATGTTTTGCGCACGTAGCCTTTCGTGGAACGTGGTCGACTATATTTACTGTATTTCCATTCTAAATTGAAAATAGGTAGAAAAAAGCAAGGTTGTCAGATATATTTTCTAAAATTGTTAAGCTCACTTATACAAGTATACTTCATACTTCAGTAAACTGTTAGTTCGTGACGTTCTTAGAAATCTAGTTTGGACATATTTAAAAAAAAATACATAGATATAAATTTATTAGCATTAAAATAAAGCGTTTAAAATTGCTGGAAAAAATAATTATAAATTAAAACAACTTTATGTATATTACTATACTTAAGAAAATTTTGAAGAGCCGGCAACGCGATGCCGCGATCCGCGAGCGAATGCCGATCCAATATACTTTTGGATTGCTTTGTATTTAATACTCCTTAAATACTTATTCGGTCCACTGTGCCATAAAATTTTTACGACGTCGTTAAAATGATTTACGACTTTAGGAATTCTACTTCTTTAAGACGCCAGTGACGTGTATTTCAGCTAGGTTTATTAACAGACAATTTTTTGAGATTATCTGGCTAAATGAGCATTATTTACAGCAAATTATATTACAAATATTAAGAGTTTTGTATGCAGGCTAATTTTAATCTCCTATATTGATTTGAATGAAAAAAAAAATATTTCACAATTTTCGAATTTAGAAAAGATATATATTTTTCTAAACGCCCATGGAATCATAAAGTTGCACCGCTTTTTTTGTTCCCCAGGGGTATTTATCATTTTCAATTAAAAATAGAAGGACTATACTTTAGACGTTCTTTTTGCTAAATACTTATTTACAGAACACATCAACGTGTCATGAGGAATATCAGAGAAGATATACACAATAAATTTCTGTGGCTGACAGTGGACGAAACAACAGATTTTCGCGGTTAATGTTCTGACACGAATTGTAAGGTGTTTCAGATATTTCGCCTCCGATACTGATAAATAGTTAACGGGTTTTGCAAACAATGGCTAAAAGTGGTTATAGAAATAGTAGTAACACGTGCATTGGCCTCTGTAGATAAAAAAAATAATAATGTACTGATGTTAGTGACAAGAAACAACTGTTAGTAATACAAAGAACTGCGAAATTCGTGAAAATAATGTGCGTGGTGTGTCGTGCTCTGTCCATGTGAACTATTTTGAATTTGCACCTTTAACTTCAGTAGATGTGGAACACATTTTTTACATTAACATATTTTTACTCCTGTCTTTTTGGTCTCTCATATGTCCTTCCGTCAATGACATGACAGATTATGAGTCCGACCCTGTGTTGTGGCACATTTTCCGGACCCTACACATAATGTCTATATTACGCAGTTTCACAACAAACACGTCGTGTTATACATATACATGGTGTTATACAAGACAGATCTTCCGAAGGATCTTGATGTAACTCGTCGGTTAGAAGGAAGGCAACTAGAAACAATTACCATTACACCATTCACGATGGCCCGCTCACCACTGTGGAGGGCATACCTAAAAACATATTTTGACATCAGTCACGTGACAACTAAAGATTTGACTGATTTTTTTATGTACGAGGTGAGCTCTCATGTAAACTGAAATTGTGTTATTGCGACTAAATAAACTGAAACAAATTAACCAAAATTTTATGGAAGCATTATATTTTTTCCTCGCTTCTATTAAATTTTGGTTAATTTGTTTCGGTTTATATGGTCGCAATAATACAATTTCAATATTACATGAGAACTGACCTCGTACATAAAAAATCACATGCCCAACTTTTATCATGACTGGTATGATGGGAAAAAAATACAAAACAATAAGAATTACAGTTAGGTGTCGATATATCAAAGAAATTTATTTGGAAAAAATGCTGTAGTAAAAAATTTATTTGGAAAAAATGTGTATGCCAGATTTGAAGCAAAAATATAAAGTTGGAAATACCATTTTTTTTTGTAAGGTTTGTAACTGCTGTTTGTAATTAAAAAAAGTAATAGCTCAACAATAAATGTTGGAATGGAAACAATGGAATAATTTCTCTAGGGAAATTTTCAGACCCCTAAAAACATGTTGCTCTAGGTCATTCTGGAGTGGGTACTGGAACCTTCGGCGTAGAAACAAAAAACTGGACGTTTTCCACGAAACACCGAACTACTACACTTTTCTTGACGCGCGTTTTGCCAACCAAGTTGGCATCTTCAGGAGAAAATTAAAACTAAATTCTAGCCTACACACTTGCACAATTTATACCAAATTTGTTGCCACGGTTCACTGAACCGTAACTGCCTTTCTTTATCAGAGCAAACAATGGACTGGTGCGTATCGGACCGTTGTCCTTATTCATACTATTGTTACACTTAATGATTTCTAAACTTTCAAAAGCATCCAACTGTCTACTGTTTGTTACATTTCTAATTAATTTTAAATTATTTATGTCTATCCTATGGTTGTTGTCAAAAGCGTGTTGGGCAACACAAGATTTTTCTGTTCTGCCATATTTCAAATGAGCCATGTGTTCTTTAAATCTAGTCAATATAGATCCTTTTTTTTTGTTTGCCCAATATACTTTTGACCACAATCTTTACAACTATATCTTACAACTATATTTACAAAATTATCTAAACTAATTGCTTTTGTATCAAATACCGCGAAGATGTCGTCCACATACCTGAACCAAACTCTAGGGAAATACTCGAATTTATCTTTTACTTCTGTCTCAAATTTACTCATAAAAAGATTTGCAATGAAAGGTGACAAGGAGTTACCCATTGCCGTTCCCTCATGTTGTTGAAAATATTCACCATTATACTGAAAACAATTTTGATTCATACAAATACTAGTAAGCCGAATGTATTCCTTAATAATTGTATCGTATAAACCATTTAATTCGTGTAATTCCCTGCGGTAGTCCAAAGTTTGCGGGATTGGAACACTTGGAAACAATGAGCATACATCAAACGAGACCAAAATTTCACCTTCTTGCAATTGGATATTTTTGATATTGTCAATTAACTCACTAGAATTTTTAACTGAAAAACTTGTTTGTGCAATAGGCAAATTTTCAAACTCGTTCGTTAACCATTTTGACAAATTATAAGTTGGGGATCCTATCGCTGAGACAATTGGTCTTACAGATTTTCCTGGTTTATGTATTTGTGGTAAACAATACAATTTAGGTATTACTGGATTTGACAATTGTAATTTTTGTCTCAGTGAAGGAGTAATAAGGTTGTTACATTCTTTTTAAAGATTTTTTTAACTTCCGTTGTCATTTTTGGCAAAGGATTTTTTTGACAATTTTTTGTGAGGACCACTATTAATTAAATTGTCGACACTCTCAAAATAATCATTTTTGTCTAAGATAACAACCTTATTTCCCTTGTCAGCTTTTAAATAAAAACAATCCTTCTCTCGTAATTATTTGACAATGTTTTTGTCTTTCTTGACATTTTTGGTATTAATTTTATTTTTAACAATGTTGGAACTAATTTGTTTTCTAACTGCTTCTCTGACAGACCCCCTGGATGAATCGGGCAGGTGCTGTATTGCACATTCAACACCCGCCACGACTTCCTCCAGGGCGCCTCCAGAGGCAGAGAGGCCGAATTTTAATCCTTTATTTAGGAGATTAAGTTCTTCTTTGTCAAACACTTGCGAGGATACTTTCGATTCGAGGATAGAGAGACTTTCTGAGGAGTATCTTTTTTTGTTTTCTGAGCTTTTGTTGTTCAGTGAACCGTGGCAACAAATTTGGTATAAATAGTGCAAGTGTGTAGGATATAATTTAGTTTTAATCCTCTCCTGAAGATGCCAACTTGGTTGGCGAAACGCGCGTCGAGAAAAGTGTAGTAGTTCGGTGTTTCGTGGAAAACGTCCATTTTTTTTTCTAGGTCATTCCCTGACGCAATTGTCTGTAAATATAGGGTTGGAGCAGTTTTCAATAATTTTATGGAGTCGACACAGTCTTAGGAAAGTGGATATTACAGTTTTTTTTTTAATTTTGCGTCATTATTCCACAATGAAACCACATGATTAATACAAATTTAATTTGAAATATATTCTCCAAACCAAAATTCTGTTTAGTTTTTAATTTTGTAATAAAGTTTAGAATTTTTCTGACCAGTTTAGGTCAGATACCCATGGTGTCGCATATGGGTAGTACCTAATATCGTATGTGCTAAAAATGTAGTTTTTCTCATCGTGTAGGTAACTGGCATAAACTGTTATACCTACAATTTGTTAATTTTTTTATATAAATTTAAGTATGGCTTTGAATCAAATGGCCTGTAAGTTTTAGTAGATATAATACGGTCTCTCCCCTCATATGTCTGTACTGATGTGACTAAACAAAGCCACAAAAATATTTAATTTTTTTACCATATGGAAAATTATGATATTTCTGTTTGTAGTTGAATTATTAACAAATACATTTGGTAAACAACAGGCCTTTTTACAGCCCTGAAGGTAACACCACAGACCCAGAAAAATTCTGTTTATAAACTAATTAGACCTGAAGTTAAGTAAGCAAACATATAATAAAATTAAGCTGTTTATTTTCAATACTATTTAGCAAACCAGTACCACCAATCGTTTAATACAGGCTTAACAATTGTTAACATTAAGCGGTGCAATAAAAAGGACCATTACGAACGACATTTTTTACAAACGTATGTACCGTGACGTCAGCGTTTTACGATCACGATAAAATTAATTATTTTACACACCGTAGGAATATTCTGCAATTGTACTTAAGTTGTTTAAATAAGATGTTAAATTTAATAAATTAATATCAACAAGATTTTTTTATTCTCTCTCCTCTATATTTTGCGTAAAGTTATATTTTGTAGCGAGTGTAAAAGTATTTACACGTATTCTGCAATAATTACAACGGCATACAACAAAAAATGGTAAGTGGACATTACGATAGACTACACCATCACGCCATAATTCGTCCTTAACCTCAAAAAATGGTCTAGATCCTTAATTTTGACATTTATTAGGCTTAATTCTGGGATAGAATACAGCGAAAGATTGTGACTTTTTTGCCATAATATACCGTTTAGAAGTTAACAGAAACCTAGAGTGAACCCCATAACCCTATAATCACATACCCTTAAACCCAATAACCCAATAGCCCAGAGGTCTGCATACGGAAAACTATAAATCACGTATCTCAGAGAGTCCGAAATAATTCTCAGACTCCAATAACCTTTTACCCTCAATAACAAAATAGCCCGATAGCTGCGTATACAGAATCTCGGCGTATCTCTTTTTTTGTAGACATTATCAAAACCAATAACACAATAGCCTGAAGATCTGTGACCATAGCAGAGAAGACCATTCCCCTTCTACGGTTTTCAACGCACTGAATCAAAATCTGAGCTCAGGATACATTTACGACTATCAGTTTTTCCCCTAGGAACAAAAGTCCCTATGAAAAACACTAAATCAGACACCATGGTTACACCATACTTGACTAGCTGGTGACTAATACTTGATGAGCTGGTGGTTAGATTTTCGGGGATACTTTAACAATAACCCTAAGCCTCAGAAACCTTCAACCCTACGTCACACATGCTCAAAATCCCATAACCTCAAAAATCTTAACCCCAAAACACCCTATATATGTATGTGTTCTGCAAGTGCTAGAGCGCAGCAAATGATGAAGAAGCATGAATATGATCCCATGATGACTGTCAACTTCGTAGTCGTGGAATTCCAAAGCTTCGTAATCCCGTAACCTCCAAACTCTTAACCTCAAAACCCTTATAAGTAGGTCCTGCGAAATCTGGGATACATCAACGTGATGAAAAGGCATGAATATGATCCAATCATGATTCTCAAACCCATAGACCCGAAATCCCATCGCTCTGAAATTCCATAAGCTCAATCTTAAACATATTAATCTCAGAAACCCTATATCTAGGACCAATGAAAGTTAGTACGCAGCAACCTAATGAAGAGGCATGAACATGATCCAATCATATCTCTCAACCCTATAGCTTCAAAATAGCTGTGAAATTTCACAACCTCATTTCAAGATTTCTGGAAGGTCATGACAATCATATTCATACTTATTCATCATTTGCTGCGCTCTGGCTGTTTCAGAACACAGATATAGCGTTTTCTTGAGGTTAAAATGTTTGAGGTTATGGGGTTTTAAGTATGTGTGTCGTAGGGTTAAAGGTTTCTGAGGCTGAGGGTTGTTCTTAGATCGTCTCAATAACATTGCAATCGCAAATTCGTCAAGTATATAACAATGTTTCTTATTTAGTGTTTTTCATAGGAATATTTGTTCCTAGGCGAAGAACTGATAGTCGTAAATGCATCCAGACCTCAGAATTTGATTCAGCGCGTTGAAAAACGTAGAATTAGTCCAGGCTAGGTGATTTTTTTTTAAACAAGTGATTTTTTTTTAAATAATTAGTTGCGACACTTTCTCTACGTGATAATTAGGAGAAAAATCGTACGAATCGAATGAAAATGTTTTGGACAAAATCCGATTGTAGGATCATCGCGAAAAAATTGCAAAAAGGTGCGAAAAAAAGGTTTTTTCGACTTTTAGGCACGAAAAAAAAATGTTGAGGAAAAAAACAAAATATATCGCGTTATAGCGCTTGAAAAGACGAATAAAATGGTTTGTGGATCATTAAAATCGGTTGATAACTTTTTGCACAAAAAAATAGAAACCGCAAAAATTAGCGATTTTTCGATGTTCAATTACTATGTCTGTAATTATCCTAGAAATGTCTTCCGGGGCTCAAATTGTAGGGTTTTCCAACACCTATCTACAGTTAATTTTTTGTCAAAAAGTATTCGCGCAAATTGCGAAAAAGTAAAAACAGGTACTTTAGTAAAACGGCCCATTTCCACAATAATTGTCGTAGAGCAATTTTGCAAAAGCTACGTGTTCTTGAAGACTTCCTCTACAACCATATCGAATTTGAAGTCGATCCGATAATAATAAGTGCCTCAAAAGCGCGTCTGAAAAACGTGCAATTTTAGAGAGCGGCCGCCTGGACGCACGAGCGAAGGGGAAGTGACGCGGTGGTAGGGGAACTCTCTCCCCCGCGGGCGGAGCGGGCGCCCGGAAAGCAATCGCGCGCGTTCACATTCGACAAGCCGGTAACAATTGAGATTTCTCGAGAATTACTGAACGAAAATTGATGTTTTTTTTTTGCTGTGCCCGCGGGAGAGTTCCCCCACCACCATAATGCAAAAAGTTATCAACCGATTTTAATGATCCAAAAAACCATTTTATTCGTCTTTTCAAGCGCTATAAGGTGATGTTTTTTGTTTTTTTCCTCAACTTTTTTTTTTCGTGCCTAAAAGTCGAAAAAACCTTTTTTTCGCGCCTTTTTGCAATTTTTTCGCGATGATCCAACAATCGGATTTTGTGCCGCAACTAATTATTTTAAAAAATAATAATCTACGCCGCCTGGACTAAATGGTCTTATCTGGCTTTGTGTGCCTGTGTAATCATTGATTACACAGACACACATTGATTACACGGTAGCTTGATTACTGATCAAGCTACCGTGTAAAATATGTAATTTGAGGTTAGAAAAAAAAACTAACGGTAAACGAGGAAAACTGAGGTCTGATTCATGTTCAGCGACCTCAAAAACATGGGGGAGACCGGGTCTGTACTTCCGCGCATTAGAAAAACTTTTGTAGTCCTGTGTTATCATAGGATTTTATAGTGCCGAGCCCTGCGTTGCCCCACACATTTCCGGACCCTACTAACAATAAGTACAGTACAGACCCGGTGTCTGTACTTCCGCGCATTGGAAAACTTTTATGGTTCTGTGTAATTTCTAAGTATATGAACTTATGCAGCAACTATTAAATTCACCACCTCTTCATTATTTTGCTTTCGCCTAGAATTTATTTAACAATTACACAAAATATGTTATGCGTATGACATTAATTTAATTCACAGTCCGTTATAAGTTCAATTAATCATACATATACATCTATATAAAAATAATTGTCAGCCCCTAGCCATGAATTTTAGACTATTATGACCCGCATTGTAATCAAGGATTACAATTCAACAAACAACAAAATACAAACATATATATTGTTGAACATAAGTTATTGGACAACGCAAGGGAAAAATATTTTTTTTCATAGAAACTCATCTACACATATACAACAAATTTATTATACGTCAAAACTGAAGGTTGAGTTGTCCTGTTGTTTGTGACATATATTATTTACAATTTATTATGTTACTAATATAAAGTACAGAAATAATAAAAATTACCAAAAAAAAAGCAATTCAAACTACCTCAGGACCAAGATATCCGGTAAAAAAAACTTCTAAAAAATACAATCCACTATGTGCAATAACTGCTTGCAGCATATTCGGCATCGAATTAACTAATTTACTGGAATACGAACACTGCATGTATTTTTGTCAGGAAATTCGATTCATCGATCATTACTAGGAAACTGCGGCAACTATATACATACGTGATCTGTTCACATTCAAAAATACGTTCCGATATAGTAAATACGTTCAGATATAGTAAAACACAATAAACAAAATTTTAAGTCAAACTCACTCCCAGCCCCCATCAGTATTTCTAAATAATTATGATTACTAGAGTTCGGAAATCCCGACTTACCGCATGTAAAACTGCATTTACCTATCCAGCGTTCCCCCATAAGATAAGTAAGATATACAGGAGTAAGAAATACACCCGCATATAATTTACAAGGCGCTTAAAAATACGGTTTATACTGTTACGAACGCTGGGCCAGTCCGCCCCTGCCTCCCTCGATACCAGCCGACCGCGTCGTCTGATAGACGTATGTGGAAGCGCCTGGAGAGATCGCGGCGGCTCGCGAAGTCGAACTGCCCGGAAGCTTCGAGATATCTCCGCAAGGAGATATAACGCGGGGTTTCGACGCGGGACAGTTTAGTTCCTATTTTGAATACCGCCGCGGCTTTCCGTACAACGCTCTAATATAAATTGTATAAAAATAAATTAGTGTAGTTAAAGTGTTAGTCCGTAGTTCTAGTAATTAAATAAATAGTGTTAGTTTAAAAGTGCGAGTTTAATTTTTCCACCTCACGAACCCGAAATAAATAAAACGTTACAATACTTTCATTATCACAGAGTTTTATAGTGTCGTGCCCTGCGTTGTAGCACAAATTTCCGAACTTTAATGATTACACATTATTAAAGGCATACAGCGCCGCAACACATATGCAACTCGATCAGCATATGATGGGGGTTGCCTCAATTTGATTTGATTGCAGTGGAACTGTGACCGTTGGAGCTGTTGTACAACCTCCGCTATACGCAATACGTTGAGTGGTGCGATACAATTTCATAATAAAATGACAAACATGCGAAAAGATGCGAAAAAAACGCTTTTCAAAGACACTTCTTTGATGGGGTGTAGTAGCTTCCTTAGGAAGCATTCCATAAAAAAAATGTACTAAGGTTTTCGTCAACATTTTATTTGTTTTTTTTGACCACATTAATTTTGAAAACACCTTGTATACAAACGATACAAAAAATTATAGAATATAATAAAAAAAGTATTATACGAGATTTGTTTAATGTACCTACTACTTCTTAAATGTATTTCAAAAGGATAAAAGTAGCTAAAATAATAATGTATTAAGTTCTTGGTTTTACCTGACTAAAGATTAAACCGCGGGGTGCTCGTTGAAAATATATTGTGACGAGCGCGTAGCGGGTCCGCCGCTGCTTCGATACCATCTGACCGAAACAACCGATGGCCTAGCGGACCTTCGACAACAAACCAGAGTGCCCGAGAATTCATCTAGCGCTTTCTATCGTTATCAGCGACAAATCACAGCCGACTTTAAACAAGCCACGAAGTAAATGTGGCAACGCCGCGCCACAGCTACCTTGGGGTCCGGCAGCGACGATTTCAGCGCGCAAAAGTTCTCATTATTTTTGTATGTATCATGTATTTTTTACTGAAGATAGGCACGACTAGAAGCTACAATTTAAGCTAAAGCAGAAGTTTCTGCGACTATTAGAACCCTTGTAATTCGATTTTAAAAAATGGGCATTTTTCATCGGTTTTTTATTTTTTGTGAAAAAAACTTCTGAACCGATTTTGATCACCAAAAACTGATTTTTTTCGTTTTTTCACGCGCTACAACATGCTATTTTTTGTTTTACAAAAAAAAATTTTTCGTCCCTTAATCCGTAAAAAAAAAACGGTTTTCGGCACTTTTATCAATTTTTTTACTGGGTTCCTACATACCGATTTTATCCAAATTTCTTTTCATTTCTCCTATCCGAGTACTTGTTTTATGGACAATCCCACCAATTTGTCATATAACTAAAATCTTTCATGGTTGCTATTGTTGAATGATGAAAAACGTTAATTATTACGAGATTATTAAACATTGGTGGGACGTTGTCCGTAATACAAGTACTCGGATAGGAGAAATGAAAAGAAATTTGGATAAAATCGCTATGTAGGAACCTTAGTAAAAAAATCGATAAAAGTGCCTAAAACCGGTGCTTTGCGGATTAAGGGACGAAAAATAATTTTTTTCGTAAAACAAAAAATAGCACGTTGTAGCGCTTGAAAAAAACGAAAAAAAAATAGTTTTTGGTGATCAAAATCGGTTCAGAAGTTTTTGCACAAAAAAATAAAAACCGATGAAAAATGCCCATTTTTTGAAATCGAATTACAAGGGTTCTAATGGCCGCAGAAACTTCTGCTTTAGCTTAAATTGTAGCTTCTGGGCGTGCCTATCTTCAGTAAAAATTCATTCATTTCATTCATTCATTCATTCATGCAAAAATAATGAGAACTTTTTACATAAATCGAAAAAAACTAAAAAAAAAGCGCGCTGAAATCGTCGCTGCCGGACCCCAAGGTAGCTGTGGCGCGGCGTTGCCACATTTACTTAGTGGCTTGTTTAAAGTCGGCTGTGGACAAATATAAGAAGCCTCCGTAGCGGCAGGAACAGCAGTCTTTCTTTGAAATAAATCGCGCGGTCGTGGGCTTCTTAAAACAATCGAATATAAACTGTATAAACATAAATTAGTGTTTGTTAATTAGGGATTAATCCGTATTTGTCTTTATTTAAATAAATAGTGTTAGTTGAAAGTGCGTGTTTGAGTTTTTCACACCTAACGAACCCTAAGTGAACAAAACGTTACAATTTCATAATCAATAAATAATCATAAAGCAATGTAAAACAATAGACCCCCACGCTTTAATATTTGGTCAGATATAGTCAGATCAATAGCGGCCCATACATTTACATTCTAATTGAACGTCTTTGATAGCGCTAGGCTTTGCCCTTCAGTAAAACTGACAGTCTGTGGATTATAGCGGGTACTCTATTTCCATTCTAAATTGAAAATAGGTAGAAAAAAGCAAGGTTGTCAGATATATTTTCTAAAATTGCTAAGCTCACTATACAAGTATACTTCATACTTCAGTAAACTGTTAGTTCGTGACGTTCTTAGAAAGCTAGTTTGGAAATATTTAAAAAAAAATACATAGATATAAATTTATTAGTTAGCATTAAAATAAAGCGTTTAAAATTGCTGGAAAAAATAATTATAAATTAAAACAACTTTATGTATGTTACTATACTTAAGAAAATTTTGAAGAGCCGGCAACGCGATGCCGCGAATGCGCCAGCAAATGCCGACCATTATACTATAGGATTGCTTTATATGTAATACATCCAAATACTTATTCGGTCCACTGTGCCATAAAGTTTTTACGACGTCGTTAAAATGATTTACGACTTTAGAAATTCTGTGTTTAAGGCGCCAGTGACGTGTATTTCAGCTAGGTTTATTAACACAGACAATTTTTTGTGATTGTCTGGCTAAATGAGCATTATTTACAGCAAATTATATTACAAATATTAAGAGTTTTGTATGCAGGCTAATTTTAATCTCCTATATTGATTTGATTGAAAAAAAAAATCACAATTTTCGAATTTATAAAAGATATATGCACGCCCCTGGAATCAAGTTGCACCGCTTTTTTTTGTTCCCCAGGCGTATTTATCATTTTCAATTAAAATTAGAAGGACTATACATCCTCTCCCTACAGAAAAAGCCTGCGACCGGCTTTGTCCGTGTTGGGCATAAAGTAACAAGTGTTTTCAGTAGTCTTTGACTGTTGTATTTGAAGATGTGTTTTCGACAGTTAGCTCTACTATAAACAACCAGTGGCGGCCGGTGGAATTTGACATGCTCGTATTTTCGTAAGAAGGCATGGGACCCACACCATAATTTAGGGGTGGTTACTAGACCTAAGTAGAAGGCTATAACGGCAAAAAATCTTCCGGGAAAACGTGCGAACAATTTTTTTCAAAAATGGCTGCCTCCGGGTAGGTCTTGGAAACGGTTTGCAAAATATTTGCGAAATATTTTTTTTTTATATATATTTATATATATATATATTTTTTTATATATTTTTCTTGACATTTTGAGATTTGTAAAAGTTATGGTAGTTAAGTCATTTGAATTTTTATTTCATCCCAATATTGCAAAAATCACAAGTTTTGAAAATTATTAGGACCTTTATAGTACAAGATCCCGACCTAAGTTGACCTCCCCTCATCCTTTTTCCTAATTAAATATATATTTTATACAATAAAATGTAAAAATCAATACAATATGCTAGGATTGCCGCGCCATATCCGCGCAAGGCTATTTTTAACTAAAAATTATTTAATGCAATTTTTTGTGGTCATTACAGTCATTCTTTTTCTTAAAAAAAGTAGTACTATTTGAAAACCAAAGATGTACATAAAACGTCAAAGTAAGGTTGCCTACCATTTTTCCCGCCGTATACGGGGTTGCCAGGTGTAAACAGGTGAACTGATATTAGTAAATTACCCTCATCGTTTTTCCTAATCAATTATATATGAAAATGTAGTTCATTTTATTGCGGATATGAAGGTATAGGGTTGCCTTTGCGAAAGTGCGCAGAGTCTAGGGTTGCCGCGATTTAAAGTATGAATAATTGAGTAAGAGATAAGACGCGTCGGAGAGCACTGCACGTTTAATATATGTGATAGAGAAGGACACAGAAGGGTTCTGTGTTCTGGAGTAAATAATTAACAACAACTCATAATAAAAAAATGATAATAATAATAATAGCAAATCGGCAGAGGGAGTGATGACGACCAGATTCACCAAGAACATCGCGGCATTAGGACAGTTTTATAATACTATTAGAAGTGGCCAGAAGGCAGTTGTACTACAAACGTGTCACATTGTTAGAAAGGTTTTGGGACAGGATGAATTTCCTCCCCCTCGCCTGAGTCTAATTCCTGCTGGAGGCGGGGATGGGATATCAAGCCATCACTGTCTGCATGTTGAATGGGTGAATGTTTTCCAGCGTTTACGCTGAGAAGTGTGAATATAAATTAATAACAATGAAATAATAGTATTTAAAAAGCGATAAAAGAGATGCAATATTTCAACCGAAAATCTGGTATATATAAATAACAAACTAAATAAAATATATAAACAACAACAATATTAATAGTAAGAAAAATAACAATAATAATTTTAGTAATAAATATGAAAACGAGTTTGTTGCATTTGTATGTTTCCTTATTTTTTGCGGTTTAAAGCATGCAGAACTTCTGCTAGGTATATAAGTATATAGTAAATTAACAATATATAAGTAACATACCCTAATATATTTTTATTTATAGAACAGGGTCAATAAAAGAAAATCATTTTTGAATACAATTAATACATTTATTGTTACAAAAAAAATATATCGACTGCAGTGCTCTCCGTCGCGCCTTATCTCTTACTCAATTATTTATACTTTAAATCGCGGCAACCCTAGACCCTGCGCACTTTCGCAAAGGCAACCCTATACTATCATATCCGCAATAAAATTAACTACATTTTCATATATAATTGATTAGGAAAAACGATGAGGGTAATTTACTAATATCAGTTCACCTGTTTACACCTGGCAACCCTGTTTACGGGGAAAATGGTAGGCAACCTTACTTTGCCGTTTTATGTACATCTTTGTTTTTCGAATGGTACTATTTTTTTTTAAGAAAAATAATGACCGTAATGACCGCAAAACATTGCATTAAACAATGTTTAATTAAAAAATAGCCTTACGCGGATATGGCGCGGCAACCCTAGCACATTGTATTGATTTATACATTTTATTGTATAAAATATATATTTAATTAGGAAAAAAGAAGAGGGGGAGGTCGACTTAGGTCGGGTTCTTAGACTATTAGATTCGGAGGCCGAATGAGTTACTGATCGCATTCGGACTGTTAAGTGACAGATTTCAAGACGTATAAAGTAGTTTGTGAATACTAAATTTAGAGCATTTCTATTTATAAATAAATATAATAATATTGCACTGTTATCGAAGATTACAAAGTGTGCAAAATTCCAAACCGATAGGACAATCAGAAGTTCGCACTTTTTCTCCCGAAAAGGGATATTAAGCAACTAATATAAGTGAAAAAGAAATTCAAATTCCTCTCAATACAATTTGTTCACCCTGCCCTTCACTTTTCTAATTTAAAAAAATTAAACAGCACTCTACTAGTTCCATTTTGGATTGCTAATAGTTCCATAAGGATTGACACAATTGTTTTATAGCTAAATATTTACTTTGGCGGTCGAAAACGCCGTTTTTTTCCATTATAATACAAAATTCGACGTCAGTATTTGCGTTTCGCGGAATGTCTCGAATAAATTCCATTTAGAATCAAGTTCAAGAATACCATTTAGCATGCAAATTCGATCGATTTGAAGTGGCTATTAAGAAGAAAAAAAGCGTCCACATGCGGGGTTCACACGGATGGCCGGTATTTTTAGCACCGAAGATATGTTTGTTTGAGAGACGTATTCGAACAAACATTTGCCAAATTATACCTGCAGGATTAACTGCCTAATTAGGTAGGCGATGCCGATGGTGCGCTATCGAGTGAAATAACCAGAGACGGTTTTGTAAAATTGATAAGAGTGTCGAATTAAAATTTTGTTTAACGACACACAGTGGGGCAAACTGGCTATTTAGGAATGCAAAATTATGTCCGTTCATAATGATAGATAGTTTTGTATTACATGATTTGTATAAATAAATATAAAGAAGGGTATTAAAGTTGTTTAAAATTACCGAGATAGTTTCAGTTAGGAAAAAAGGAAGTTAATAGGTTTGTTCCAACAGAATACTTATGAACCATTCTTGAACGAGTAATGAATTATTTTGTGCGCATGTGTCAACTTAGTATTAGTTCTGTACTAATCTCTGGTATGTGATGGAACAGCGGATTTCTCCCTCCACCAAAAATTTCAAATTAAACAGTACTGTAAACATAACCTTAAATCTACCTTCTTAAAAGATTAATAGTTTATTTATATATTTTGTGATTGATATTAAATATTATTTTGCGTTTTGTCCTATCATATCAATCTAGGTTGAAGTCTAAGCTAAAGTAATTTAGGTCAACAATTTAGTTTTGTTAGACCCTATAATATATGTCGGCGCCTTCAGTTTGTTTAGTATTTTAAGGACAAGGGTCCGTGTTATCGATTTAAGTTATGTGCCATTGATACGTTTTAAAGTATCAGTCATATAATTAGTTTGTAAATAGCTGATAGATTTATGTGTTGTGTCTCGACTAACATAAAGAACAAATCCGGCGTATGAAATACGATCGGGTTGGGTGGAACAGGGCCAGGGGAGACATGAGAGAAAGGGCGAGTGGATAGTTTGTATTAAGATAGGCATTGAGTAAGACTGGCCCCGGATCACCAGTTCTTTATAATTGTTTTATTTCCAAAATTCTAGATTAATTAGCGTTAGATTATTATCGCGTGTCTAGTGTAAAAACTGTTTAACTGATTACTCGTTTTTTTAATAGACGTGTTATACGCCAACTGTGTTTGTTTTATTAACGATGGCTTCCGAAGATGATAATGTGCCTAATCTGACATCAGAAGTGATGGGATTACCTGTGCCCACAGAAGATTTTGCAACAAATAATAGTAGGACGGACAATGATAATGTGCCAACAAGCCAAGTTGAAGTCTTGCTAAAGAAAATTGTCGAACTGCAGAGTTTGTCAGGACCTTCAAACCACTCAGTAATTAATACAACCCAAGTGCAATTGCCAAGTTTTGATCCCAGATCAAAAATCGCAGATCCGGAGGGATGGTGCTGTTTAGTTGATGAGTTTGCGAAAGTCCATCAGCTTACAGGAATAACATTAGTGACCAGTTTGTCTAAGGCGTTAAAAGGGGGAAGCAGCGGACTGGCTTATTCGTTGTCGACCGTTGGGAAAAACTTGGGAGGATATTCGGACTGAATTCCTTTCTTCATTTTCCAAGCCAACAGATATAATGGAATTATTTGCGGAAGCTGTAAATGGGAGAAATGCCACCTCGTCTGAAACGACACTATTGGACGAAGGATTACATGTACTACGCCTGGCATTACATATGATTAAGAGACGTGAAAGTGACGAAGCGTTAGCTACCCTGTTTGCTTGCCATGTAGTAGGTAATCGTTCTGAAACATTACGTAAACGGTTACGGGAGGAGACACCAAAAAGAACCTAAAAAGTTTTTGTGTTGCATTACGTGGTTTAGCGGGTAAACGGCCGGCGCTATTTCGGCATGATCTTCATATCAGTCCGAAGCGACGTGCTTTTACTCACCCAAATCGAAGTGATGATTAGTTTTTGGGAAAGTGTCGGTTGTGTGGAAAAATCGGGCATAAAGGCTACCAGTGTCGTGCGAAAGGATCGTTGGCGAATAAACCATCAGGAGCATCAGGTAGTGTTAATGCGTTTCACTCTGTAACGTGTTTTTAAGTGCGGAAAGTCTGGCCATATCTCTCCGAGTTGCCCTGAAAAGGAAAGAGGTTCGACTTCTAGATATGAAGAAAAACGTGTGAATTTGGGTGGAAATTCAAACTCTTCCTAGAGGTCAATTGGAGATGGACAACGGTAAGGTTATTCCTTTTCTTTTTGATTCTGGCTCAGACTGTTCGTTGGTTAAAGAGAGTGTTTCGTTATCTTTGACTGGAAAATTGGAAAACTCTATGGTATCCCTGAAGGGCATTGGAGAAAATTCAGTTCTCTGCACTTCGCAATTGTTAGTTAAGGCCAAAATTGAAAACATTTATGTTGAACTTTTGTTGTATGTGGTACCTGATCATAGTATTACTTTTGACATCATAATTGGTAGGGATTTAATTGCTCAGAATATAAGCGTTTGTTATGGCAATAGGGGCTTAGTTTTTATTCGTGAAAAATCAGTTGAGCTGTGCCAAACTACAATAAGTAATTTTGAATCTCTTGATACAGATTTATGTTTAAAGGAAAAGAACATTTTAATTGATATGCTTTTCACGATACCAAAATAATTTTGTTAACGGTGTACCAAGTGGTCGAGTAAAGACAGGTTACTTAGAACTTCGTTTAAAAGATCCTACTAAGGTTGTACAACGACGACCCTACCGTCTGGCCCCAGTCGAACGTGATATTGTTCGGTGTAAGGTCAATGAATTGTTGGAAGCAAATATTATTCGCCCTAGTTGTTCCCCATTTGCTACTCCAATTACGCTTGTGAAGAAGAAGGACGGTTCTGATAGAATGTGTTGTGATTTTCGCGAATTAAATAGTAATACAATCTCAGATCGCTATCCTCTGCCTCTAATTAGTGATCAGATTAATCGATTGCATAATGCTTACTATTTTACCTCCCTAGACATGGCTGCTGGGTTTAAGTTGCAACACCCTTATATCAGCTTACTACGAATAGTACAAAGTCCCTTAAATGGTTACCTAAACATGAGGAGGTCCGACAAACCTTACTAAAGGCTCTTACATCTGAACCGGTACTATTTATTTTCGACCCTGATTTACCTATTGAACTTCACACGGATGCCAGTAGTGAAGGTTATGGTGCTGTTTTGTTACAGAAGAAAGATCGTAAATTACATCCTGTAGCCTATTTTAGCAAACGCACCACTCACGTAGAATCTCGGTATCATTCTTACGAGCTAGAGACATTGGCTGTTGTTAATACTGTGAAACATTTCAGACATTTCTTATATGGTAAAAACTTTACTGTTATAACTGACTGCAATTCTTTAAAGGCATCACGAAGCAAAATCGATCTAACACCCCGAGTCCACAGGTGGTGGGCATTTTTGCAAGGCTTTGATTTTGACATTCAGTATCGTTAGGGCGTTCGCATGAAGCATGCAGATTTATTTTCTCGTAATCATATTATAGAAAAAACACCTCAGCAATCTAATAGTTTTGTAAAAACTGTTCAAACATTAGATTTGCATAAAGATTGGCTTCAAGTCGAGCAGCATCGAGATAATGAAATTATTCAATTAGCAGCCAGATGGAAATCGAGTGAGCTTCCGACTGATCTGTCTAAGTCCTACGATGTCCGAGATAATATTTTGTTTCGTAAAATAGAAAGAGAGGGAAGATCCAAATGGCTGCCTATTGTTCCTCGCTCTATGGCTTGGTCCATAATTAATCATGTCCATGTTGATTTAAAACACCTTGGCTGGGAAAAAACCTTGGACAAACTGTACGAAATATACTGGTTTCCAAACATGTCCAAGAATGTCAGAAAGTTCGTTGATAATTGTTTAATTTGTAAAGTTTTCCAAGGGTAAAACCGGTAGTACTCAAGTTCGTCTACATTCAATTCCTAAAATTGCGATACCGTGGCACACAGTTCACATCGATATTTCTAGAAAAGTTAAGTGGTAAAAGTGACAAAAAGAATATGCACTTGTAATTATAGATGCTTTTACTAAATTTGTTGTTTTGTATCATATTTCTTCATTATCTGGTAAACAAGCTGTCGAATCTTTTCGAAACTTTACCTATTTATTTGGAGCGCCTTGTCGAATTGTCTCAGATCAAGGAAAGTGCTTTACTAGTTCAGAATTTAAGAAATTTTGTTCTGATAGTAATATTGATCTTCATTTTATTGCACATAGTGCAAGCAGGGCTAATGGTCAAGTAGAGCGAGTCATGCAGGTGCTCAAAAATCTTCTTACTATAATTGAAACTGAGGGTAACAAAACGTGGCAGGATAGTTTAGGCGAGGTTCAATTAGCCATAAATAGTAGTAAACATAAGACCACTGGGTTTAGTCCTGCGGAGTTGTTGTTTGGAACAAAAATTCGTTCATTACATTTAAATGCAATAGTGCATCGACAATCATGAGGAAAGTAATCCCTCTCTGATTGAGATCAGAGAAAGAGCGGTAGTGAAAGCATATCTAAAGTTGCCAAATTAAATACTGAGCGGTTTAATGTTGGCAAAGCTCAAATCAAGCATTTCGATGTAGGAGATTACGTGTATGCAAAAAGTAACGAGAGAATGCTATCAAAATTAGATCGTAAATTTAGGGGACCCTATAAAATTGTTAAAGTATTGGAAAATGATCGATATGAGGTAGAGAAAGCAAATAGGAAAGGTGGATTGTTTAAATTTGTGCATGATCAATTGAGGACAGTACCTGTTGGTCAGGAACAGGAAATGTTTGACTTTAGTGAAGAAAACGATACGGATGAGCCCGTGTCGGCGGAAGATAATTAGGATAAATAATATTGATAAAAAAAAAAATGGGTGAGCATTATTATGATTTTATTTTTGTTCCAGTTTGTTTGAATGTCTGATATAAGGTGTTTTAGTGAGATATAAAAGATTGCTGCGGTAATCTTCAGTAGGGGTTGCTGCGGTAACCTGTTGATAGCGTCACTGCGGTGGCTGCTTTTGGAAATGTTAATGGATGTTTGCGAAAAGATTACTGCGGTAATCTATGGCAAAGTTGCTGCGGTAACTTTACGAGAACGCTGCTGCGGTAGCCTATTTTGTTTGAATGCTTACGAAATGATTACTGCGGTAATCTATGGCAAAGTTGCTGCGGTAACTTTACGAGAACGCTGCTGCGGTAGCCTATTTTGTTTGAATGCTTACGAAATGATTACTGCGGTAATCTATGGCAAAGTTGCTGCGGTAACTTTACGAGAACGCTGCTGCGGTAGCCTATTTTGTTTGAATGCTTACGAAATGATTACTGCGGTAATCTATGGCAAAGTTGCTGCGGTAACTTTACGAGAACGCTGCTGCGGTAGCCTATTTTGTTTGAATGCTTACGAAATGATTACTGCGGTAATCTATGGCAAAGTTGCTGCGGTAACTACGAGAACGCTGCTGCGGTAGCCTGTTTTGGTACGTTTGCGAACGTACATATTGAGATTAGTGTGAGATTGAGATTGTTGCGACAATCTGCTAGTGAAGCTTGTCATCTTGTTTGTCGTTGAACTTGGAGGCGACTTTGTCAGGATGGACGAACTGAATAACTTTACCGATACCCGTAATTTTTGGTTCCAAGGTGGAACAATGGAGTAGCGCACGAGGACGTGCGACTTGTCAGAATGGCCGTGTCGGCGCCTTCAGTTTGTTTAGTATTTTAAGGACAAGGGTCCGTGTTATCGATTTAAGTTATGTGCCATTGATACGTTTTAAAGTATCAGTCATATAATTAGTTTGTAAATAGCTGATAGATTTATGTGTTGTGTCTCGACTAACATAAAGAACAAATCCGGCGTATGAAATACGATCGGGTTGGGTGGAACGGGGCCAGGGGAGACATGAGAGAAAGGGCGAGTGGATAGTTTGTATTAAGATAGGCATTGAGTAAGACTGGCCCCGGATCACCAGTTCTTTATAATTGTTTTATTTCCAAAATTCTAGATTAATTAGCGTTAGATTATTATCGCGTGTCTAGTGTAAAAACTGTTTAACTGATTACTCGTTTTTTTAATAGACGTGTTATACGCCAACTGTGTTTGTTTTATTAACGATGGCTTCCGAAGATGATAATGTGCCTAATCTGACATATAGTTGGTGTGTATACTAATAGTTCTAAATCTCTTCACTTGCTTCGATTAACAAATAATCGGCGATATTTTAGTTGATGATATTCATTTTAAGTAAATTCATTAATAAAATAGACTCACACCTAACCAAATAATTACACACAAAAACAAAATCTTTATGAAATCCTATTCTTCTATCGTCTGCCAGACAAATGCTCAGGCTTTATTACGTTAAGTTCGAAGTCGTTGTTACTACGCATGTGTTACAAAGCAGTCCCTTGCAGTTCCATCTTCGAACCAGGAACTAATTTCACCGTTCTTGAACCAATTCTAAATTAATTTGGTTGATGTTGGAACGCTCTCTGAACTAATACCGGTATCAGTTCTGTGTCTGTTGGAACGCAAATTCAATTTGCGCACACTCCGTACAGTTCTGAACCGATTCCAGTACATGTTGGAACAAACCTAATATAATTTATACAAAATTTGCATCTCTTTTAGAATTTCTTATATATACATTTATTTACATTATTTTTATATTTAAATCTGTTCAATAGAAACAGAATTAAATTACAAGATATACAGTAAGCAACGAAAGTTATCATACACCCACTTTTTAAAGTTTCCTTAAATTCTGATAATTTTTTGTATTACAGCCTTGATTTTTTTTGCTTCTGACAGGATTATAGCTTGTGATATTCTGCGTCTAATAAGCCGAAGTTGAAGGCGGTATGTCGATTGTGTGAAAAGATATCGCTAAAAAAAGTAAAATTTCAATGTTTTCAAAGAAACGTAAATAACTTCGAAAATAGTAAATCCCTTTCGAAGTTGTTGGACTCGTATTAAAGGGAAATCTTCAGTGTATCTATTTGACTAACTGAGTCATTTGGAAAAAAAATTCCTAGACATGAATAAAATCTAAAGTTGAACCAAAAGTATCACGAAAATTCAAAAAAGTCCTGTACGCCACACATTACTCCAACAAAAATTTATGATTACTACTTATGATTGAAATTTTTTTTCAAAATGACAGTTAGTGAAATAGATACACTGAAGATTTCCCTTTAATACGAGTCCAACAACTTCGAAAGGGATTTACTATTTTCGAAGTTATTTACGTTTCTTTGAAACCATTGAAATTTTACTTTTTTAGCGATATCTTTTCACACAATCGACATACCGCCTTCAACTTCGGCTTATTAGACGCAGAATACCACAAGCTATAATCCTGTCAGAAGCAAAAAAATCAATGCTGTAATACAAAAATTATCAGAATTTAAGCAAACTTCAAAAAATGGGTGTATGATAACTTTCGTTGCTTACTGTATATGTAAAGATATGAAAAAACTTCCAAAAAATTATCAAAGTCGTTGATTTTCAATTTTAATTTTCTGAATCTTACGTAAATTATGTTCTGAACTAAGCTAAACTGAAAGTTTTCATATCTTCTTCAATGTCATCATCTTCGAAAATCGATATTGCTCTGTTTCCGAAACCTCTTTTAGTACGCATGACTGTGGAAATTAATAGATCCAATGTGAATAATAAATTGTGAAATAAATATTCGCCGCCATTCTTAGTTTATCGCAATTATTCTCTGCAGCGAACTATTCCAGAAAAAAATAAATAACTCTCAGCTGCAATTGGCTGCACTGATATTAAATTTGGTAAAAACAAAAACTATACACCTTATTCTTAATATTTGTGTAAAAATTAACGTGAATACATGCAAATTTCGTAGGTATTTCATTAAAAACGATCATAGAAAATTAATTTACACAACCCTCTTGAAATTCATATTTTAAAATTTCAGAAAAATATATCTTTTGAATATTATATTTTTATATGTTATGTGGATACAGTTATCACAAATGGAATCTCATATTAAGCTTTTAAACTTTAGATAGGAAGCGAAAAAACCATTCCATATTTTGACGTTATGCTCAACCTAAGAGTTTCCATCGCTTGCCTTGCCTTAAAATAATCAATTTCAAAAGTGAAAATGTAGTTCCTTTGGACATTTATATTGACTAAAAATAGTAGCAAAGATCTATCTATATTTCTTTTTTCGACTTTTTGCACTCCTAGATTAGCATTTTGCCCCACTGTGGAGCTGCGTCAGTGTGACATACGATTAAAAGTGTGGCCATTAAAGATCAGGTGGCCGATGTTTGATGTATGCACACGATAATGTCATAGATACATACCTACTTATTTCAAATACTGACTTTGAGAAGAATTTTCATTAGTAATCTTCCTAATACTTGAATTATTATCAAAAATGTTTTCGAGGTCTCGAATATTGTGAAAATTATCCAGCGGTTTGATTGAACCAATTGATGCTGCGAGTTGTAACTGTCACTAACATCAGTACATTATTAATTTTACATCTACAGAGGACAATGCACATGTTACTATTATTTCTATACTTTTAGCCGTTGTTTGCAAAACCCGTTTACTAGCTATCAGTAACGTGGACGAAATATCTGAAACATCTAAAATTCGTATCAGAACATTAAAGACCTTTTTATCGCTAAAATCTGTTGTTTCGGCCACTGTCAGCCACATAAATTTATTACGTATGTCTTCTTTAATATTTCCCACAACACGTCGATAGATCTTCTGTAAATGGGTGATTCTATGTTAAGAGGTTATCAGTTGTTAGGACAGGTGGCATAACAAAAATTTTTTAAATTTAACCGTATAATAGAATTTTTTTATTCAAGCAGCTACTTATTATACCTACATCTGTAAGCTGGCCAATCAATTAATAATTTTTTTTCTGGTTTTAGAAGATAGACCAGGGGAGATACTCCATGCAGGGGAGGGACTTTAGTGTTGATTTATATTAAAAAAAACGGTTTAATTTTTAGGAATCAACTTTAATTAAAATTGTTATAGACTATCATCATTCTCTTAAACTCTCGTTTCTCTTTTTCAGTTGAGAGATGTGAAAAATTGTCTTTTAATTGTTGAGAAAGTACTTCACCAAACAACAGTTTTTTCTTTACGTTTCTCTACTCACTTGGTGAATCTACTAGTTCGTATACTATCGTCGGTCGTTTTGATATTGGTCTTTGTATTCGCTTTTTATAGCGTTGCACTTTAAGTTTAGCTATTTCAGCCGCCTGTTTTTTAATCATCAAGTTCCTTGCCTTCCTTGCACGAATTGACTTCTGTTGGACTACTTGCGTTCGTCTGTTAATATTTTCGTTTAGAGGAGGAGGTGGTGATGAGGGGGGGGGGGGGGGGGGGGGGGGGGGGGGGGGGGGGGGGGGGGGGGGGGGGGGGGGGGGGGGGGCGGGGGGGGGGGGGGGGGGGGGGGGGGGGGGGGGGGCGCGCCCCCGCCCCCCGGGGGGGGGGGGGGGGGGGGGGGGGGGGGGGGGGGGGGGGGGGGGGGGGGGGGGGGGGGGGGGGGGGGGGGGGGGGGGGGGGGGGGGGGGGGGGGGGGGGGGGGGGGGGGGGGGGGGGGGGGGGGGGGGGGGGGGGGGGGGGGGGGGGGGGGGGGGGGGGGGGGGGGGGGGGGGGGGGGGGGGGGGGGGGGGGGGGGGGGGGGGGGGGGGGGGGGGGGGGGGGGGGGGGGGGGGGGGGGGGGGGGGGGGGGGGGGGGGGGGGGGGGGGGGGGGGGGGGGGGGGGGGGGGGGGGGGGGGGGGGGGGGGGGGGGGGGGGGGGGGGGGGGGGGGGGGGGGGGGGGGGGGGGGGGGGGGGGGGGGGGGGGGGGGGGGGGGGGGGGGGGGGGGGGGGGGGGGGGGGGGGGGGGGGGGGGGGGGGGGGGGGGGGGGGGGGGGGGGGGGGGGGGGGGGGGGGGGGGGGGGGGGGGGGGGGGGGGGGGGGGGGGGGGGGGGGGGGGGGGGGGGGGGGGGGGGGGGGGGGGGGGGGGGGGGGGGGGGGGGGGGGGGGGGGGGGGGGGGGGGGGGGGGGGGGGGGGGGGGGGGGGGGGGGGGGGGGGGGGGGGGGGGGGGGGGGGGGGGGGGGGGGGGGGGGGGGGGGGGGGGGGGGGGGGGGGGGGGGGGGGGGGGGGGGGGGGGGGGGGGGGGGGGGGGGGGGGGGGGGGGGGGGGGGGGGGGGGGGGGGAGGGGGGGGGGGGGGGGGGGGGGGGGGGGGGGGGGGGGGGGGGGGGGGGGGGGGGGGGGGGGGGGGGGGGGGGGGGGGGGGGGGGGGGGGGGGGGGGGGGGGGGGGGGGGGGGGGGGGGGGGGGGGGGGGGGGGGGGGGGGGGGGGGGGGGGGGGGGGGGGGGGGGGGGGGGGGGGGGGGGGGGGGGGGGGGGGGGGGGGGGGGGGGGGGGGGGGGGGGGGGGGGGGGGGGGGGGGGGGGGGGGGGGGGGGGGGGGGGGGGGGGGGGGGGGGGGGGGGGGGAGGGGGGGGGGGGGGGGGGGGGGGGGGGGGGGGGGGGGGGGGGGGGGGGGGGGGGGGGGGGGGGGGGGGGGGGGGGGGGGGGGGGGGGGGGGGGGGGGGGGGGGGGGGGGGGGGGGGGGGGGGGGGGGGGGGGGGGGGGGGGGGGGGGGGGGGGGGGGGGGGGGGGGGGGGGGGGGGGGGGGGGGGGGGGGGGGGGGGGGGGGGGGGGGGGGGGGGGGGGGGGGGGGGGGGGGGGGGGGGGGGGGGGGGGGGGGGGGGGGGGGGGGGGGGGGGGGGGGGGGGGGGGGGGGGGGGGGGGGGGGGGGGGGGGGGGGGGGGGGGGGGGGGGGGGGGGGGGGGGGGGGGGGGGGGGGGGGGGGGGGGGGGGGGGGGGGGGGGGGGGGGGGGGGGGGGGGGGGGGGGGGGGGGGGGGGGGGGGGGGGGGGGGGGGGGGGGGGGGGGGGGGGGGGGGGGGGGGGGGGGGGGGGGGGGGGGGA
>JAPWTK010000168.1:645000-750000 GCA_029963805.1 Aromia moschata | reverse complement strand
AGAGCTAGTGACGCACGTTTCATGAAGTATTTGATGCACCTTGAAATTTTGTGAAATAGTATCTACTGGATAGATGAGCAGGTAAACATGTGTTGGCTTGACCTACCTGGGGACACCAGGTACTGCGCATAAGGGAAAGGTGTAAAAAATATGGGCAAAAAAAAAGTGTTTGATTCAGAGGCCAACAAACACTAATCGAAATTTAAGATAATTTAAAACACAAAAATAAATAAGGCAGACACTTTTGAGAGGGTTAACAGGTAAAAAAAACACCCCAAAAGTTATTTTTTTAAAAATACAAAATGAAGTGTTTGATTCACGCTGAAATTTTAACAGCGTCTTAGTTACATATAATAAAAAATAATTACAAAAAGTCAGACACTTTTTCTGGGGTTTAATTATCGGCAAACATGAAAATGAATGTTGTTTATAATAGAAAGAGATAGGCAGCTCATGGTCGTAGACATGAGTGAGAGCACTGATCATCGGCATAGCATCGGCAAGGTCTTTCTATGCGCTCTCATTGGCTGTTGGTCTCGTGTTATTGTACAGCTGTACCGGCTATACATTTTCAATTCATATTTCGGAGCCAGTTTACTCTACTAGTTGTGTACTGCGTTGTTGTAACCACTTGTTTTAATATTCTCTTTTTCTTTTTTAAGTGACGATTCTACAGGAGAAGAATCAGAGGACAGCGATGACGGCAAAAATTAAAAATACACTTAAATTTTTAATCAAGTATACGTATACCTAACCTATATTTTTTATAATAATAATAATGAATTAATAAAATTTCTCATCAATAATAATCATAAGATTTGAATGATAACCTTAAGCAGTCATTTTTTTTTTAATCCAATAAACTATGAATTAAATTTTTTCATTATAATTTACTTTATTATTGTACGATTCTACAATCTTGAGATATTAGAAGTTTACAAATACGTTATGATCCAAATAAAGATTTTTTTTTTTTTTCCCCAAAATATATTTTAAATGTATTGCAAGATAAACCTTTAAAAGAACACGTGACCAACAGCCAATGAGCGCAGTGAAAGACCGTAGCTACGCCGGTGATCAATGCTCTCACTCATGTCTACGACCACACGCTGTCTTCTCTTTCTACTATAAGCAACATTTATTTTCATGTTTGCCGATAATTAAACCCCAGAGAAAGTGTCCGACTTTTTGTAATTATTTTTTATTATATGTAACTAAGACGCTGTTAAAATTTCAGCGTGAATCAAACAGTTCATTGTGTATTTTAAAAAAAATAACTTTGGGGTGTTTTTTTTACCTGTTAACCCCCTCAAAAGTGTCTGCCTTATTTATTTTTGTGTTTTAAATTATCTTAAATTTCGATTAGTGTTTGTTGGCCTCTGAATCAAACACTTTTTTGGCCCATATTTTTTTACACCTTTCCCTTTCCTTACGGTACATAGGTCAAGCCAACACATGTTTACCTGCTCAACTATCCAGTAGATACTATTTCACAAAATTTCAAGGTGCATCAAACACTTCATGAAACGTGCGTCACTAGCTCTCCGACTATAAATGGACACCAACGAGAGCGCACAGATGACTCGCGTGACGCTTCCTGGTGACTTCACGTCAAATGCATAGCGCTCAGTTTAAATTCGCAATGCCAAAGTACACAAACGCAATATTTTTTAGGATTATAAAATACCAGGGGAGGAGACGCGAAATATGCGGGACAAAATTTGCCGTGAATATTTTTTATGAAAAAAACAATATTAAGCAATTTTGCTTATTTTGATTACAATTATTATGTTTTAGTTCATGAAACAAAGAAAATTGAACTATTTTAAGATTTAGATCAGTCACTGATTTACTGACAACATTGGGATAAGGGACAGAACAGGGGATAGACATTTTTCAAGTTTAAGGTGCGATTTTGAAAAAACTAAGTTAATTTAAGTAACTACATTTAATGGCACTAAAGAAGACGTCGTGTACTATGAAATAATAACATTAATTACAACAAAATTCGTAAAAAAAGTATGCTTTTTTATTGTGGCCGTCGAGAGTACCTCTAAACGTAGAATCACCCAAATATGTTTTACGCAACGTATCACTAGTAGGCAATGGAAAATCGGATACATATTTGACAAAAAAAAGGTCCACGTAAAATTAATTAAAAACGTCCACGTTCCAGAAGTAAATATTGTCGACCACGTTCCACGAAAGACTACATGCGCAACACATTATGCACAAATCAAACCAAAATTCCTCTTTTATAACAGTACCAGATATATTTTTTTGATGGATACTCGAATCTAAATGTCTTTTACACTCTCGGCGATCACGAAATATAATATATATCGACGATTGTAAGGAATATATAAAATATGTGATCCGTCAATTATTGTAAAATCCTAGTATTTTTCAATAAAATTTTTTAAGTCTATTCACAAATGGTAACGACTGTGCCATTATTGCAGAAATCTCCACTAAATCAGGTAATATGTAAATACAGTACACGAACGAGTTAGTCACTCGCGACAAAAAAATTGTTTTCAATGCGGCGGTCGGCCCGTTTACACCGCCGGCGGGGCGCTATCGGATTAGCTCGCCGTCTTACGGATTGTGTATTACAGCGTCCCGGTCCCCGCCTAGACTTCGTTTGGGATAACATTCTACGCATGGACAGTGGCGTGGGTATACAGGGGCTAGAAATATACGCTTAAAAATACTCTATGATAATTATAAAATAATTATCATAGAGTTGTATAGTGCCGGCTCTGCGTGACAGCATACATTCACGGATCTTAAGGGGGAAATAGGTTTACACTTTACACGATTCAAAATATTGTTGTTTTTTTATTCCATAAATTGTTGGTAATAAATGAAGAAGAAGAAGGATTGCTACATATATAGTGCTGGAATCATTGATTAACCAGTAAGTAGTTAAATAAATTTATTACTGCATTATTATATTTATTACTTAAATTTGTTGTTTTCGGTATTTTTTTTTTAAACGCGTTTTCTCGAAACTCGAAACGACTTTTTTTATTTAAATTATCATTTTACAAACTGTTAGTACGTTTCTTTATATAATTTCGCTCTATATGAACCTAAATTTAGAGTAATATTGTTTAAAGTATTTTCTTTTAGTAAAAAAAATATATAAAAACGGCAAAAAATTATGCTCTGGTTGAAACACTTCTAAAATACTTTTTCAAAAAATTGCAACATTTATTTGAATATGCATATGTATAAAATGTTCTCAGAGTTTGAATAAATTATATACATTCCTTCCTTGCCAAAACAATTCATGAAGATCACTTAAAAAAACGTAGTCCTAAACCTATTTCCATCTCAAATATAACATTATATTGAAATATACTCTGTCTTTACAAAACATTTGCAGTTTTTTGTCACGAGCTCATGGGCTATTTCGGTTTAATTTTTTTTATTTCTATAGAAAAAAACACTATTTTTTTCTAACAATATAAGACGTTTTCTACAATAAGAAGCAAACTTCATTTCGACATATCTCGAAGAATCTCGAGCCCTGCCCCTTGCCAATTTTCCACCAGACGCCAATGACTCGAGACGTAACAACCATACTAATTTGTTCTTAATTATTTGCACATGTCTCCATGCCGTAAGCTCCATAGGGCCCCATCGAAAACAAAGCCCACATACATACATCTACGTAACGTACGTACTTATTATTAGAGTATGCTAAGAACGTGTAATGGGCAATATTTAATTTGTGGAGTCGAAGGTCATGCAATGTAAATGAATGCTAAACTGTATTACGCTATAAGGTAGATAAGCTATTGTAATCTCAGTTTTTATTAGTGTAACCGTTCTTTTTTTTGCTTATTACGACAATATCATGTGATACAACTAAAAATCTGACAGTACCATTTTTTTTGGTTGTATTTAAAAGAACAGTCAATGTGATATACAGTGTTTTCGTAAAGTAATGGATAAAATCGATAAAATCATCACGGAGTTTTTTTCGGAAAAATCGCTCGGATACGTCAAAAGCTACATACCTATAATTTGCCATTCTATGAGAGGGTTCTTATATCTTATCTGCCAAAAGGCTATGGCGTCATCCATATTTTTTAAATGAGAGCCCTTATTTTTTATGACGAAACTGGAAAGAGCACTTTTTTCACGTACAGTAACGTGATTATCGACGTATGTCACATAAGTAAATTTTTAATAATATCGACTTTAAAAATTAACAAACTGGTTTGTTATTGTGCACCGTTGACATCCTGATAGTGCGAGACACTCAGGAAAATCTTGTTTATTACTTTTTTATAATAATAATAGTAATAATAATAGGTTTATTATGTCATAACTGTACAAATATTTATCATAATAAAAAATAGATATGGTATTGTAATAATAATGAACCAGTATTATAATGTATTATAAATACATACATATTTGCATTGGTGTTTCGAAATTATCAACTGTGTACTTTATTTGGTATGAAATCCGTTTTTTACCCATATTGGAACTTATAATCACTAGCACATTCGCCGTATTTGAGAACGTAAAAAAATAATTTAGTTGATATTAGTCAATAACATTTTTTATGAATAAGTATGAAATATTGTTTAGGTAAAAGTTCAATTATCTCAAAAACCATTCGTTTTTTTCAAAACGGATGGAAAATGATCCATGATTTAAGTCCAATATTTGACTTCTGTCAATTGTTTGAGTCAGTCCACTTCTGGCATCCCCGATGCTTTGAGAAGCTCCTTATTATCACTGTTTCATGAGTTTTTATGATATACAAAAAGTTGTTAAAATCTACAGAAAGGTATAAAAGTTCTTTCTAAAAAGAGCACCTCTTTGGGCTCTGATATCTCGATAGGAGGGCACCGTAATTGTCTATAGTTCAACACACCACGTATGTTAAAAAATACCTAATTGTGTCAAATTTCAAACTTATACATATTTTGAAATACATATTCTCAAAATATTGTGTACAAAAAAGAGACTGACAGACAGACAGACAAAAAAATGTTTCGTTCAAACTTTACGTTCAGAACATTTTAGTCATATTTGAGCAATTATTTTTTTCTAAAATGTTTTCACCAATACGATATTGTACTTCCACTTTCCAACGTTGTTGAAGCAAAATTACTAAATTAAAGCCTCATTGTGTTCTTTTTCTGACAATAGGCTGCTATAAATCAAGATTAAAATTTTATTTCATTTAGGGCCGGTACTTTTACTCCCGATTAAGGCCGGATTAACTCACCAGCCGATAAGACTGTGAAACTGTATATAGACATTATATTATACTCTCTCTGCACATTCCTGATTGTTTCAAGTGATATTTGCCCGATCTCATAGCAAATGCATTGCTTCAGGTCTTCAGTGTTGTCCGGTCTGTCACGATACACCTTGTTTTTCATGTATCCCAATAAGAAAAAAGTAACTGGGGTTCCAGACAAGTAAGACCTTGCAGAACACCCAATTTCCCCTCTTCTGCCAATCCAACGTTGTGGAAATTGATGGTTCAAATAGTTTCTTACGATGGCTGCGTAAAGTGATGGAACGCCGCCATGTTGAGATCAAATTTCAGGACTTATTTCGTCAGGTTCTTTCCTGGATAAAGTTTTATAAGAGCAGCAATATGTATACATTAGACTGTATACATTTTCACAGTCTAAGCATCTGGTTAGTTAATACGGCCTTAACCAGGAGTAAAAGTACTATCCCTTATAGTCATTTTCATTAAATGTGAGTGAGTAGTCAGGTAACGAATTCAATTTGTCCTAAACAAGCACATGAGCAAAAAGATGATTAATTTGTTGAAAACTTGGGAATTTCAGTGCTCTTGTTTTGCTTAAGATAACCCCAACTGTTAACTAAACATTCTATTTATCTATTTTAGTGTGGAATTTTATAAAATTTACTCTAATAGTCGACATCGTGAATATTTTGATAAAATACATAAACAAGAGATAGTATAAAGCATTTAACTTTTCAATTAATCTTCTGTGCTTTAACTTTTATTTATCTGAATTCGAAATTTTTAACATAATTTTAAAAAATACTAAAGTCGTTTTATACGTATGTATACATATTTCAGTAATGCTGACAAATGATAAAACTCTGTACTTAGTTACAGTTAGTCATTTAAAATTAGGCATAAAATTTATACCCCTTAATTTCTCTTAATATTCATCGAATCGAAAAAGGCAAAAAAGGATCTTACAGGTTTTTTTTATGAATTTTTAAAATACTCGAACAAATCTTACGTTAAAAACTCGAATTGTAAGGATGCGATTTTTTTTTTCAATGGAACACTGTATTTTTTTTACTTTGACTATAAAAATGCCTGCAAAAACATATGAGTATTTATGATTACTTCAACTGTGTTCGAGATCAATCGAGATCGTTACGTATTTAATATAAGTTTAACACGAAATCACTCGCATTATCACAAATCAAGAAAACTGTGAAAATACCTACTGAAACATCAAAACATGATATATTATCTTGATATATCTCGAAAACAGTTGAAGTAATCATAAACAGTCATACACTTTTGTGAAAACTGCGGATAACATGTTAAGTAAAGTTAATAAACACACGGTGTTTTGGTGAAGGGGGTGTCAATTCTAGATGACTAACCCTGTACATATGTATTTGTAATTTAGAATAATTAAACAAAAAAATCCTTAAGGATCATTAACATACTTTTAAAAATCACTATTATTTACTATTAGCTGTCAAATATTGAAATTACAGGTTGAACCTTGAATATTGAAGTTACAGGTTTCTCTACGCATCGTAACCGAAATAATAATACGTATAGTCATCATTGCGTAACGCTGCCCGCGAGTTGCACACAAGGAACGTAGTATGATTTAGAACGGCCATACCCGAGAAACCCTACGCAGGTCTCATGAGCTGCTATACCTATGTACAATCGGCAACAGAAGCATTTCAAGCAAGCAAAGTATAATTTACCTATGTCCTATTTATTACACTAGCTTACACGAATACTTTTAACAATTTACTCACTTAAATGACCTAATAAACTCAGAATGTGAACAATATAGGTAATCTACTAATCCTATATATAGTTTACCTGTTCTTATAACAGGTATTTTCATTAATAGCCTAGGAAAGATCGGATAAAATTAAAATTAAAATCGGATAAAATTTTTACTGTAAGTAGCCGCGAAAAGAGCTACAATTTGGTCACTCGCGGAAGTCCCTACGACTTTATGTAGGCCGAGTAATTAGATAGTAAAAAAAGGTCAATTTTCGAAGGTTTTTTTTTGCAAAAAGGTGTGAACCGATTTTAATTTTTAAAAACTGATTTTCTTCGTCTTTTTAAGCGCTATAACCTGATATTTTTTATTTTTCTGAAATAATTTTTTTTTGTGTACTTAAGAAGTGAAAAAAACCGGTTTTTCACACGTTTATGAATTTTTTTGGTTATGTTCCTACCAACCGATTTGATCCAAAACTAGTGCACTCAAATTGCACTATTTTTTACCTAATTATCAAAATTTTTTTAACGCTTGAGGAATTTTTTTGAAAAATTGGACCTATTTTGGCTATTTTTCCTAGGCATACCACTTCCATAAATAATATTTTGTAGAGTAATTAAAAGCACAGACAGTATTACATATGCCTTCCTGTAATAGTTATTAACCCTTAATCTAAGATCACAGGTATGCTATACTGCCAACTCGACAGAAATACAGATAAAATACAAGACAATTAGAAAAACATTTAGGTTACTATCTTTGTTACTTTCCTTTTTGTTCTATATATGATAATAAAACTTGGTTTTCTTTTTATTTTGTGAACAGTAGCGGTATGTCATATCGAAAGGTAGGTTAAAATTTATGAACGTCTCAGGTTAAAGGTTAATGTCGTTATTATTAGCTCTGGATTTGAGGGGCTCGTTCGGAATAAGGCAAAAATCCTAATATACTACAATTAGGCAGTGACAATCATACGAATTTGATATCGTTAATAAAAAGCTAATACATTAATCAAAATGACACAAACTACTTATTATATACATATTTATATAGGTAATAAGTTATATAAATTCTAACATTTTCGTAAGGACGCATAATGTGGGTACCAATTTTATTTTTTTAAGGACGCATAATGTGGGTATCATACTTTAGGGGATGATTACACAGGCACACAAAATAAAAAAGTTGTTTGTGTGGCGGATACAATACTTTTCCTACGTATTGTAAACTGTTGAATCGATATCCGATGTTAGTTCGATGTACCAATGTTTTACTAATCTCAAAAAATAATGAAAAATCGCCTTTATTCTGGATTAGCGTGGGATAGATTGATTTAGGGAAGATCCACTGGCCTCATAATACTTAGATAATCACGTCACCACATTAGATTGGAAGTATTAACATCGCAGAAACCGGAAAGTACTGATCCAGGATCTGAATATTTAACGGAAACTGTGAAAAAAATGAATTTTGCCCCAATTTTTCAACGCCAATATACCAAAAACTGTGACAGACTAAGATATCTGTAAATTATATCACCCACCCATTTCATACTTTCAAAAACCAATACTAGTACATCCACAACAATCCAAAATATCTGGGACAGCTTGGAATATGCACCTTTTTTTATATGTAATATATGTTATGGGTTTAATATGCAATGGGTTTATTTCATTTGAGTTTTATTCCGCTTCTGGATGTTTCTCTCTTCAACATCCAACAGAATCCAGGTGAGAACGAATGAAGTGCAGTTTAAAATATGCAGAGAAGGTATAACGATTTTATTCGGTTCTACTAAAGATTTTTGGATGATATGTTTTTCTGGTTTAAGATTTCTATTAGACCATATTTTATTAGTGTAATGGTTTCCGATCCCTGCTATCCCATAAGCAGTCATCAAACAAATAGGCATCATAAAGTCGAACTATTGACAGTATTATAGACAGTATTTGCAATAACAATTTCCTAATATCTCGGATGCTAAGTTAAAAGAGGGAATTTTTGATGGACCACAACTTACAAAAAAGTTGAGAGATGAAGTATGTGTCACAACAATAAACAATTCAGAGAGAGCTGTATGGTGCAGTTCCAAAGAAGTCGTCGATAACTTTTTAGGTAGTAAGAAAATCCCGAATTACGAAAAAATCGTGAGGGAAATGGTCGTCAACTACGTTAAACAAGGTTGTTTTATAAATCTTAAACTGCACTTCCTACATTCTCACCTGGACTCATTTTCTGATATCAAGGACGTTGGGATATCAACATGAAGGCTGATTTCTGTTGGATGTTGAAGAGGGAAACAGTCAGAAGAGGAATAAAACGCGAAAGAGACAAACTCATTGCATATGTCGTTTGAAGCAAAAAAAGTGCATATTTTTTCATATACGAGGATACTTCGACTTTTACTATGTACCTAAATTAAATGTGTGAGAGTGGTTTTATTGAGGATAATGTTAAACTAACCTTCTTTTTACAACTGTGGTTAAGCTAAATCATACGGAAATACTAGTGGTCTATTCGGTTCGAGTATTTTTTACTGTCTATACTTATTTACATTCTGGTTATAGCGGTAATGTCATGGAAACATATATCTTACGGGGGGGGTATAATAATAACAGCAATATTAGATGGTAATAGGTACGAAATGGATTGTAAAACGTGTTGAGGCATATCTACTTTGTACAAAAATAAAAACCGATGCATGTCACCGATGGCACTATTAAAATGTGTGTAGGGATACCACCACCCATTTATATTGAAATAAAAACTATGATGGAATGTTTTATTGAATATTAAATTTCACACATTTGATATTCGTTGCTATGCAGTTGGCAGCAGTCAAGTATACTTGACATTTGTTATCTGTTATTATCTGACCCTTACATTGGTTTTAATAGTGGTTTGTGTCTTTTTTTGAGCTTCAAACTTTTATCTTGCATTGAATTGTAAGTCTTGTTATTTTCAGAACAATCAAGGTGTTATTGTTGTCAGACTTCTGTTTGCGAGATTCCAAAACAGTTAAACAGCTGCTGCCAAGAGTTAGTAACATCTTTGATACGCTATTTTGAAAAAAAAAACGAGACAATAATGGTCCATTGCTACCTTTAACAGCTGTTAGAAAGGTAATTCAAATATAAAATTAAAATATTAATTAAAACCACAGTCCAATATATTGTTTTACCGTGTCGCAGCAGCACTAAACTTGAATTTTAATCTACGGTTAATTCTATTTCATAAAAAGCAAAAAACAATGAACTTTTAAAATCGCCTTTAACGGCTGGGTTTAGGTATATGTATATGGTACACGTTTTCGATTAAAAATTGTATCCTCTTTCCAAATTTGTAAAAATTCAGGTTTATACGGTGTTCCGTTTACAGTAAGCAAGTTAATCGACGCCCTGAACTATATGAACACCTTGTAAATTATTCAGTAATATTTTCAAAGGTGGCAAAAAAGGGTACAAATAACCGCACGTATTCCGTTGTAGCATATTTTATGAAACAACGATTCTATTGAACACGCAAAAACACCCTACAGCTGCTGCTTTCGTCGGCCCGCAAGAAAGAATAAAACAATTTTATTTCTATTTCCTCTTTAAAATATTTTATGGACTATTTTTTGACTATTTTATTTGATTTATTTCACATTCGTTATGATAAAACGTTTCGTCTTATCTACAATAAAAATGTTAAAATTTAGGTACCATTTTCAATTTTCGGATGATTTTTTGACATTTTTTTTGTGTTTGAGTTGGAATTTTGTTGGCAATTACACTTCATATACCTTCCATATTTCAGTTTAAAATACTAAATAACTTAGTAGGACTACATATCTTTCACATCTATTAAATATGTGTAATTATTACTTGTAAAAAATAATTTGTCTGGATACTCCTAGATTTCTTTACATCTACGCCCCTGAACTTAAGTCCACCAAATGCAACCAAATGACATATGGGAACACGTCCAAAAACAGATGACGTCTAGGTTATGTTTCTGAACCAACATTACAATTTGACAAACTGCATGGAATATTCGGTTTACCGAAAAAAAGATTGCCGTATATTTTTTAAGTACCTACAACTTGATTTTTAATAATTCAGAGAAAGGTAGAAAGAACAAAGTCGACAGCCTTGGTTTCTTGTTTTCCTGAATACCTAGTCTCCAAGTTGTTATAGTGCAGCTTACAAGAGAGGACAAAATTAATAGGTACACGAAGTACATTTTGAAAACCTTTTCTCCGACTAATTCATGTAATTAAATTGTGCGTTTTATTTTTATAGATACCTTTAAAAAATCAATAATTGAGTAATTATTTGAATGAAATAATCATCGACTATTATTAGGTATATGCAGTAGTACAACAAAGTGGACTCAATCTACATGGCTGACACGTTCATTTATAACCCCTATGTGATAAGTGATAAGTGACATTTACCCCAAGTGTCTGCATAAAAATATCAGGAAGACTTAGACGGACTATTCGTTATCGACGTACGCCAGCAGGTCCGTTTTCCTTCCCCATCGTACGCGGCAACACTGCGACCGAACGGTATTTTTCACACTGAAAAGTGGCTATTGCGGAAAAACTCAACACTTTCCCTATGAACAACGTTCGGCTGCTCCTTAACGCGCGCGACACCAACGACCCACCGTGCCTCGCTGCGGACTGATTCATGGGGGAACAAAAACCCGCCTCTACACTACAGATATTCAGCGCCCGCTTCAGCGCAGGTGGTATTTTTATTGTGATTCTTTTTACTCCGCAGTCTGCGTTGCCGCATCGCAGGAAATTCCAAAAGGTCTGCTACTATTTAGGTATTGAAATAACAAAAATACATCTCTATTTTCCATTTTTCGGTGTTTATAAATTGTATATTATGCAACGAGCTTGTAATGAGGGCGATTCGCTTCGCTCGTGACGCAATTAATCGGAGTCTTCGAGTAAATAATAGCCATTACACGCGAGTACAATAATCTCACACTTCCCAGAGTAAAGCAGTGGCGGCTGGTGATAAAGGGCACAGGGGCACGTGCCCAGCCCAAATTTCAATAGAAAATATTTCTTTTGTGTTAATTTACTATAAATTACTATTTAATTTTACTATAAGTTACAATAATATCAATTAATTGTATACGAGTCGTATACAATTACTGTGCCCTTTATCACCAGCCGCCACTAGAACAAAGGACTATTTTAATCCCCCATTTAAGGGAGTAAAATAGCATTTTAATCCCTTGAGAATAAAATTTAAAGGTCGTATTTCAGAACATGGACTTATTACTTAGCGACAAACAAAAAATACTCACATATAATCCGTTATGTCACAAACAAGATGACATACATTAAATGCTGTGCAAATGTTCCTGGGTGTCATTAAAAAATTGCGAAAGTTTAAGAAATTGAATTGCGCAGGTTTAAATCATTTGCTTCACTGGTTCCTTTCCTTGTCTAGAACTTCCCCTAGACAAGGAACGGAACTGTCACTGTTGCTAAGTCACAACTTCACTATCTAGCGCGAATACTCACGAAAAATTTTCCTAGCCCTTCTCGAACTCAATAACGTGATGTAAATATATTTTTTTTAAAGTATACTTCACGCATTTATATTATGTAAAATTTGTACTATTTACGAAACATTTCCCTTGCCCTTCTGTGACGATTCACCTCTTTTATTTTGTCACAGAGGTTAGGAGGCACCCTGTAAAACACGAGTTAGGCATTTGCACAAAGTTTAACAAGTCGCAAACTACTTTTAATAGTGTATACTACACGTCACAAAAAAAAAATATTGTCAAAATGCTGTAAGTCCATGTACCAATTTGATGGAAAATTTACCAATATAAATCCCTCTAATTTTAAAATTCAAAAGCCTTTAACAGCAAAGGACCCAGTGACGTACATTGTATGTATGTATGTACTAGGGCTAGAACCAAATGGTACATGCCAGGGTCGAACTTGAGCATGCATGCTGCAGTGAATAAATAGTGACTTACTAAGTAATATTGTTTTCTCTTACTTTTCCCGCATCTGTTGTCACACTCTTACACCTCGTCGTCCTCATATAGGAATTCACTTCTTGGGATTCCATTTTCCAATAGGTTCCAATACGGAACCTGTTTCGCGTCGCAGTCGTCCCGGCCCCCGTCCCGCTGGCCGAGCCACGGCCACCTGGAATACGGGATACCGATACGTGGCCTCCTGGAAGACGGTCGGTTATCCGAGAATTTTGTTCTAGCCATAGTATGTACATACATATATATTTAGAGCCATCCAAAAAAAAACGTCATCAAAGTTGGCCGAGAAAAAAAAGAGGTATTTCTATTCTTAATCGAATTTATAACCTTATTTACTTGTCAAGACTGTCACATCATATGACAGCCATTGTCTATTTTACAAATTGTGACAGTCACTTGTCAAAAGTTTGACATAACCGGAAAAGCTTAGACATGACCGCTATTTCCATCTACCTCGTTCATAGCCAGAGTTGATGACATTTTTTTGGATGTCTCTATACATATGTAGATATATTTTCGTTCGGGAGGGCTCTGGAGTTCGGACATACTATAATATATGTACAGCTCTGTGCATAAAAATGGCACCGACTGTATTTTACATTAAAACCATGAAATATAAAAGGCAAGCCTTAGTTGCATCTGTTTAGCTTTTTATTACAAAAGAGTAATGATATAACAAAACATTATATATAACATATTGTTCCAAATAAACTAAAAATAAATGTAGCACATTCAGTTAACTTATAATATCGATTTTACTGTGCAAAAAAATAGCACCGCTCATGAAACATAATACAAATTACCGTACAAGGAATCAAATAAAATTAAAAAGTTAAACTGTAGCATATTAATACTTTGTTGTATAACCTTTGTTTTTCAAAACAGCAGCACAACGCCGTGGCATATAGTCAACCAGCGCTTGACAACGCTGTAAGGGAATAGCCTCCCACGCTGATTGCACAGCATACCATAATTCTGCTGTATTCTTCCGTTTTGCTTTAAAAACAGCTTTTTTTAACATCTGCCCAAAGATTTTCAATTGGGTTCAGGTCTGGTGACTGAGCGGGCCATTTCATAACCTGAACTCGATTTTGTACAAAAAAGTCTTTTTGCTAGTCTGCTGATAAGTTTTGGGTCATTGTCCTGCTGTAAGACCCATCTGAGCGGCATATTCCAGTCCACATAGGGCAACATTACTTCTCTCATTATATCAACGTAGACTAATGCGGTTATCGTAGGCTTGATCCAAAATATTGGCCCAGTGATACGAGAAAGAAACCCACACATTAATTTTTGCTCCGCCATGTTTAACGGTCTTGACTGTATACTGGGGTTTAAGTTCATCTCTTGTTGGTCTGCGGACAAATGTTCTACAGCCTGGAGTCCCAAATAACTCAATTTTCGACCCATCGGTCCAGAGGATATTTGTCCATTGTGCGAGAGGCCAGTTTAAATGTTCTCGAGCGAATTTGATTCTGTCACGAAGATGTTTCTTCTTGAGTAACGGCACTTTCCTAAGAGTTCTGGCCATCCAGTTTTTCTCTAAGAGCCTTCTTCTTATTGTAGATGTGTCTACATTGAGATATAACTCCTTTTTAATTTGAGTTGACGTTATAAAAGGATTTTTTTTGTTAGTCTTAGGGAAGCTTCTTATCATCAGTTAAAGTTAGTTTTTTCTTTCGGCCTCTTTTTTCTTCTTTTTCTTTAAATTTCTTGGCATTACTGATCATTTTATTAGAACATCCGACCACTTCCCTAATAAATTTGTATGTTTTCCCCTTTAACCAATAATTTGTTTATGAACAAAAGTTCTTCTTTCGTGCAATGTTTTCCACGACCCATTTAATATTTGAATTAAATTAAAATTCAATTCAGATATTAACTATAGGCTTATACTATTTTACCTTCTGTCTTCATTGTTGTATGCTGAAAGATGTTTAGATGTTACGGCGTCGAACTGCTATCATAGACTGAATTGGTGCTATTATTTTACACAGGTCAATATTGATTTTATTTATAGAATTTTTTAGGGATTTCCCCTACCGAAACGAGAATTTTCCGGACTTCATTAGTTTCAGAAACTCAGTAGATCGCAAACAAATATCTTGAGAACACTTTTGACTGCATATAGCAGAACAGTCAATACGTGATTATGGAGTTAATTTGAGTATTCACTATGGTGCTATTTTTTGCACATAGCTGTATGTACATATACGAAGGATTTGTTATCAACATAGCATTCAAAGATGTAATATAGAGACAAAATGCTAAATATCTTTGGAGAAATACCTAATATTTTTTAAATGTGATTTCAGCTGAAGTTAGAGGAAGATATACCGGATATAAATCTATAAAAGGTATAGCCGGATAAGGATGGCTAAAATAACAAATTTATTTATTTTCATAAGATATGTTCTTTTTATAATACTAGTTAATCTGGTAAAATTCTAATGCTAGATTATTAAAATTAAAGAATATGTAATAAAAAATTGGAGTTTGGAAGATTTTTTTTCAGATTTCTCAGTCAAAAGATGTCCTCAAAAAAAATCACACAAACGCAAAAAAAAATTTTAGGAATTTTTGAGATTACCCCATTTTCATTTTTTCTTCTATAATCTCTTCCTTCTCAATAGGCACCTTGTCTATTGAGTTCTGTTTCATGTATTTATTCAAATTTTTAAAATCGCTGGAACACAGTTTAAACATTTTTTAAAACGTCATACAGTGAGGCCCTTTAGGAGCTAGTACAGTCCTGAAATGTTTTTATTCATTATCCAATTTGAACGATTTTGGTACGAAAATGTTTGCTAAAAGCTATTTAAAATAACTACTTAAAATTTTTACTAAGATAACTTCATGTCTTCAATCCAAGACCTACTGTAATATTTTATAAGGAGTGGAAAATGGTGAAAATGTTTTAGAAACATTTTTATTAGCCAAAAAAATGAACTCCATTGAACGTTTAGTTCAAATTGAAAATCGGTCCATAAATAATGGAGGTATTTTAAATAATTTTTTGTTATTATTATTGTATCAGCAAATTAACAATTTACATACAGTTAATGTTATTACGTTACACATAAACTACACATTATTACATTAAATAATTAAACCACTATATATGGTCTATTGCAAAATATTTTTTATTAAAATTGATAAGATTTAATTCGATATAAAATAGATGTGATTTCCGTAAATTTTGGTCCAAAAAAATTGTAGAAGGATAGCAATGTGGGATATAAAATAATTGTTGTATTGAAAATGACCGATACAACAAAAAGTCCACATTAAATCGGACTTCAATTAACATTTTTATCAACTTGTTTCCATTTTAAGTGGGACACGCTGTATATAAAACAAAAAACTCATTTTTGACTAGATTTAAAGAACATATGGCTTTAAAATTTTCTTGATTTATTTACCTAATGTTCACAGCATAAATCAATATAATACTTTTAAACTGAACTCATCACTGTTCTATTGAATAAACGAGAATAAATATTACGTTTTACCATACGAAAATTTAGCATACATAAATAACTTATTTTACTAATGTATGAGACCTTTTACAGTTGTGTTACTTTAAATGAACATAAATACATATTGCAATTTGATTTCCAAATTAACAACAATTTTAGACAAATAAAAAATTAAGAGATTCTTGCGTACTATATTACATAGTACATGATTACGGCTAAAAATCTCAATTTCTTTCCACATTTTTAGTTAGGAAATGTTAATTTAATCTGTTAACAAACTCTATTCCAAAGTAATGTTTGTCAGATGTTATGAAAATACTCGTATACATACATAAGTCTACTGGACTAAATCAGGTCTTTGCGCCAAAAACTCAGACCTCGACCAAAAAATTTGGGGGTTAGACAGAATTATTGTGTCTGCTAAATATCTACATGTACAATGGTTTGTTTAGCAATAGTTCTATTAATAGAATGTCCTTAGACAAAATGTTACAATATGCATATAAAAATGACTCAAAAAAAAAAACAGCAACGAATGCAAGTTACACATTCAATGTAGTAGAAACAACTTTAATACACCTAGATTTGTATACTTTCCTTTTTTTATTGAATATTAGTTTAGTGCAAGCATAACAGCATAATGTTTATTACAGTGTAACAAGAAATAATAATATATAACTGTATATGTAGATTATGAATGAAAAATATTGAATACAGAAAGTCGTATCAATAAAAAAAATATTTCATAAGCTCCAAGAAAGTTTTCAACTGCCTTTGAAATATGATTGAATTAATTTTTTCAACGAAAAAGTAATATAATTCTATTTATCTACAAAATATTGTGTTTTATATTAACTAATATAGAGAAAACTAGTGAAAAAAATTAAAACATGGAATAGCTAGCATTACTTGATACATATACACTCTTGATCAAAAGCTTTGGGGGCAATATCAAAAATAGTTCACAATCTTAAACCAATAATTGTGATATGTATACGTATTATCTGTAGTTTAAATTCTTACATAATAAAATATACCGTATGTATTCTTAAATTAGTAGCCAGTCATGAAAGAGGAAAGGAAGCAAGACATATGTGAAGGATACAACAAGAGAGATATAACTACCATAACTAACAAGCACATCCTACTCAGCGGGCGGGTCAGTGATGTCATAGTAGGCCGATTGGCATTTGTTGGCGATTTTGTACCCTCCCTATGTCAATAAGAACCAAGCCCCCGCACCGCGAAAGCCAAGGACTGGAGTGGGAGCAGTTCGCTCTGATTCGTGTAACGTCATAGCAACTCTGCGTCTGTCTCATTTAATGTAACCTTTCCATTTGGAGGATATAGAATTTAGTTCACATAGATATATGTTGTTTATTTTCTAAAAATGTTGTAAAAATTACAATTTAACCAAAAGAGAGGAGGCCAGGAACATCTATCTTTACATGACTATGCGTCACATACATACATGCAAATTTCCTACCCCATTTTTCCCCTTCAGGTTAGGCAAACCATCTTTACCAAGCGTGACGTGACGCAAAACCAGACGCAGATCGCAATTCCCGCAATCCTATAATAAAACATTGAATGTCAAAAAGGAGAAAAAGGAAGAGGAATATATGAGAGTTAAATGAGGGCGAAGAAGGAAAAGGGAAGCTCTAGGGGGGGGAGGGGGGGTTCGTTTTTAAACAAGCAATGAATAGCCCCTTAGAGGGGTGTTCTTCGTTCCTATGAAATTAACGAGTCGCCTATTTCCTTCCTTTTTATTTCCCTTCCTTCACACGTCTTCTAGCTCTGGGTTTTTTTGGATGTCCGGAAGGGGTTTTGGAAAAAGGATTAGGTGGGCGGGTATGGGCCTTTTCGTTCTGTGGGGCACTTATTTAAAATGCATTAGGCTCATAAATATATAAACTAAAAAAAAATAAAATTAAAATATAATAAATAAATTTCGAAAAAGTCTCGTTGTTCGGTGGGGCGGGGGGCATGGCCCCAGTACGTTGGCAAAAAAAAACAATTTTAATATACAAGGATTGCACCAGGGCCATAGCTAGGTCGCTACTGCTGTCAGGGCCTTACTTTTTATAGCCAGGGCATGTCTTAAATATTTGGGACCGGGACAAAGAGGTCCGGAAAAATAAAGGTGCGCCGGTAGGCGCCAAAATAGCGCCGCAGGCAAAAATTTTTTCAAAATTTCAAAGTCACGCGTTTTCCTGGCATTTCAGAATTTCAATGAAGAAATCATTTATGCAAAAATATATACTTTCCCAAGAATAATTTTTGAACTTTGATCCGGCCATAAAAATAATATAAACCTTGGCCGGGGGCTCACCGAGAAAGTTAAGGTGATTGTGTCTACTAGATTTTAAAATATGTTTTGTTTTATATTTTTCGAAAAATAAATAAATGGAATTGAACAACGGAATGTTTTAATAATTCTATATAGTTTTACAAAAAACAGTAAACATTTATTAGATTTTCGTCTCTATTTTTAGAAGTCTTATGTCAGGACGAAATTTCGGCCTGCCAGGGCGCCGCCCTGATCCGCCCCACCTGGCTACGGCCCTGGATTGCACGCTCTTCTACATACTTATATAAAATAAGATTATTCTATGAAAAATATATGTAAGTAATTTCAGAGACTACGTTTTTTTATACGCAGTTTTTTTATTAGAATGTTTTTATTAGAATCTTAGAATCTTTCAGGGGGGCCAGGGTACATCAGGGGGGCGAGGCCCCCCTGCCCCCCCCCCCCTGGCTACACCGGTGCTGAGTTATTGCCGTTCAAAACAAAAAAAGTCATTTATGACTTTGGTAATCAATTATTCGGGAAATAATGAACATACAAAACATTAAAGTAGGGTTTTACATTTTTACAAAATTACTTTTTTGCTTTGAACGGCGATAAATCAGAGAAAAAATCATTGTACAAGGCTCAAAATAGGTCAAATTAAACAGAATTAAATTATATTAAAGAGCCTTATGCTCTTTAAAATCATCTAAGCAGCTCTGTGAAAATCATCTAAAAATTTGGGATTTTTTATATCCGTTAATTTCCTGCATCTATTGTAAATTAAGTAATTTAAAGGTACTAATATGAATTATTAGTAGTACCTATTATTATTAGTATAACGTAAGTTTATATTAGATACAGGTAGAAATTTATAGGCACACTTTATATTGGAGAATATAACAAGTAATATTACATTTTGTTGTACCAACATATGAAACCACGTTTTCACTAAATAATAATAAGAATAAACGTTTACATGATTTTTTAATTTGAACTTGAATACTGAATGACATCGACATGATGGCATTACATTTTTCTGGTAGTTTCATTCCAATATTAACCAGTTTTGCAGTTGTTATAACTAGTATTAATCATAATTATATGTAATTTATACAGTACTTTCATTATCATACAATAATGCTAGCAGTGGCGGCTCGTGACTTTTTTTTGGGGAGGCAAACATATTTTGTAAAAATTTTTGTTTCCTAAATTTTTGTGATGGTAAACATTGTTAGTAATATGCCGTATAGTTAGGAGAAGGACCTCTACTTGGTCAATAAAATATATTAAATACATTATTTGTCCAACATATTGAAGTATTGGGTTATGAGGTTTGATTGGGTTCTAGTGTTTTTTGTCATTTTTTGTCATTTTTCGCAGCTTAGTGAGTCAAGTTTGGTCAGAGGTATATTTCACTTTTTTTTTTTTTTGTGGTGCTGTGTAATTTATCCTCATAAGACAGGCGACTAAATTGGAACTCAACAGTATTGCGGCGAATATTTTTGAGTATGACAATATAATTTTTATGAAACAAAGTGCCACACCCGCCAGTTACCTCCATTATAATTCAGTGGCGGCTGGTGATAAAGGGCACAAAGGCACGTGCCCAGCCCAAATTTCAATAGAAAATATTTCTTTTGTATTAATTTACTATAAATTACTGTTACAATAATATCAATTAATAATTGGTAATTTTAATAATAATAATCGACAGATAATATCAATTAATAATTGATATTATTGTAACAGTAATGTATAGTAAATTAACACAAAACAAATATTTTCTATTGAAATATGGGTTGGGCACGTGCCCCTGTACCCTTTAGCACCAGCTGCCACTGTTATAATTTTGTATAATTAATTAAATAAGACGTTGAAATAATGACTTACGTAAGTAATATGGAACCCTTTCAATAATTATTACCCTCCTATACCACTCAAAACACTTAAAAAAACCCGGCAAGGATAACGGCACTTTCAACAATTTCCAAGACACAGAACAATAAAAGATAGTTTTTGTAGGTTAGATCATTAGGTTCATGAAATCAAATGACTAGCTTTTTCGCTGTCACGTGTGAGAGGTGGGAGGTGGGAGGTGGGAGGTGGACGTGTTTGCCTCCGATATGAAGTTCTTTAAATGACCTTTAATGCCACTGGACTTAAGGGTTAAATGTGTTAGTAACTCAGGTAGTTGCGGAGCTTCGCGCTTCCCTATTCCTTATAAATACATATATGAAAACATTGGCATCGGAGGCGTGTCACCACGGCGATAGACTAGGCGCTGTGTCATTTATGAGGGCTAATATGTTGCAAATAATAGTGCAGGAACTCCTTTGATATATGTTTATTAATATTTTTATTTTTATAAATTAATTTTTTACCCGATATATGAATTTAAAAATGAAAGGTAATTAAAGTATTATAGTTAGTATATTCAATTTTAATTTTCTTAAATAAAATTAAAGTATAGTAGGTTTATAAAAAAAATTATTTGTAATTTTCACAGTGGAGGCGCTACCTCCTCTGCCTCCCCTGATGAGCCGCCACTAAATGCTAGTAATGTGAAAATCGTTGGTTAAATACGAGTATTGTAGAAGGCACCGTCCTTTCTTACGAAGACATTCCTCATATCAGGTTATTGTACAGAGTGATTCCTAAGCTGAGTCACATTTTTTTAATGGTACATACATAGAACTGTTCAAAACAATAATTTTTTTTCCAAATAACGTTAACATTAACATTAACCAAGCTATTAATTAATTAATTGCTAAAATAATATTTATCCTGTCCTGTCTTCAATTTAATGAAACTGTTAAATGTGTTAAAGAAATTCGAAACACAGTAGAACTTAATTTTTTATCGCTTTTATTTTGAATTATTTATTCCAAGTATTTTCTTATCTTACACGGTTTTGTATATAGAATTTTGCTGCACAACCATTTCCTTCAATTTAAGGCAAGACCGAACAAATGCAATTTTTGAAATTTATAATAAAACTTTTTTATTTTTGAGTTTTTTGAATAATGTTATTTGGAAAAAACGTTTGTTCTGAATAGTTCTATACGCTGTTGTAAAATGGAAATGAGTCAAAGTTTGCAATATACTCATAAGTACAAATAAGATGCAGTATTGGATTTCCCTATACACCACCAACGCCAGAACGTAGGGTGGCAAGCTTTTAGGTGGAAAATTTAGGAGGAACAAAAACAGTGGCGGCTGGTGATAAAGGGCACAGGGGCACGTGCCCAGCCCAAATTTCGATAGAAAATATTTCTTTTGTGTTAATTTACTATAAATTACTGTTACAATAATATCAATTAATTGTATACGACAAACTATTAATATTCTAATTATTATTCCTTTTATACTACAAATAATGATTTTTATCACATATAATGACAGACTATCGATCGAGCACCGAGCTACCGTAGTCTGAATTTGCATCGAGCCACCGTAGTCGCATTTCGCGCGCGTGGTCGAGGGCACACAGTATCCTAGCCCTCGTTTTTAATCGGGCTTTTTCGGAGACAGACGTTGTTAAATCGTTCGAAAATCAGCTGAACGGGTCACACTTGTTGAGTGACCTTTTTTAGTGATTGTTTATTTTCTTCGCTGAGAAGTGTGTTTTTACTGTTTTTGATTGTGAAACGTTTCAAAATGAATTCGGTGGACTTTTTATTGACTAATAAAGATATTACATACGAGATCAGAACGGAAATTAAACGGTTAGGAAGGCCGATACCCAATTTGATTATTTTCAAAAGAGACGTAGGAAAATCGAGAAATTATTCACGAAATTTTAATAGTGGTGTCTACGACAGATTTAAGTGGTTATGTGGGTGTCCTAAAAGAAACAAACTGTTTTGTTTTATTTGTTTAGTGATGGGTGGCAACCAAAGTGAATGGACTCAAGAAGGGGTGTGAATTAAAACATTTAAATGAACGAGCTAAGAAACATGCTAGCTACAATGAAAAACATTTACATAACATCTTAGATTTTAGTGTGTTGGGAAAGGTAGACATAAGGCAACAGCTTGATAGTGCTTATCGTGAAAATATAAGACGTCACAATGAAAATGTGGATAAAAACAGACATATTTTAAATCAAATAATTAATTGTATTAAATTTGTGAAACAAATCCGTGACTTTAATGAAAAGGCGATTAACATTTTTGTGAACAATAAGGACAGGCGAGCTGATTTCCTCTACAAATAACGGTAAGATACCTATATCAAATTTGTTCACATGTTGCCATTATTTTAATATATTTAAGCCCTCAATATTCGTGTCTAATAATTATTTAAAAAAGCTACCAAATCCCAAAAATTATTCTTGTGAAAGTCTATATTTTTGTATAAAAGAATTTTTCATTGAAATTCTGAAGTGTCAGTAAAACGCATGACCTTGAAAATTTTAAAAATTTTCGCCTGCGGCGCCATTGGTAGCTAATAAGTAATCCTACTGACACACCCTGTGCCCACCCATGTAACACACCCACGAGCCGCCACGGAACAAAAATCCAAATATTTACTTACTGACCAGGAGTAGTCCTTATACTGAGAGCGTGAGAGGCCCAAAACAAAATTTTCAGCACGCCAGCGTAGGGCGGAGAATTGCTAAATCCGCAACTGTATAAGGTACTTGTTAAATAATATGTATATATTAATTTGAAACTCACTTAGCATTGCTCCTATTGCATCACTAGTTGCTCTCTATTACTAATTTCATGAGTTTTTATATATTGAGATATGGTTAAAATAAGTTAAAAATCTAAATGAGCAGTCAATTTGTCACGGAAAAGCTTGCTAAGCTAAATTCATCTAGCTGTGTCAGTTTTTGAGTTATTTTTACATATACTTCATACAAAATAAAAACCGATGCACGTTATCATACACGAGTTTAAGTTTTAGAGCGTAGTGATGCCAGATTATTATAAAATGATTCCACAACTGGCTTTCACCCTTTGACAACCCAAGCAACTCTCCCAGCCACATCTACTCCGTCCCCCCACCCATCCCCTCTGGTTCGGCCACTGTAGAAGGCTGCGTGGGATGTTTATTTGTCCCGAATTCATGTCATGGCATTACTTGAAGGCTCTTAAAGTTGACGGGACCCACTGTGAACTCACTCTCCAACTCACTCCCTGAAAATTTGCCGCGCTGAGGGGTGGTAAGCAGATCTTGATGCGTGAGGTGACTCTGAAAGTGCCTTCCTGAGGATGCCTGAACCCTTTTCGGCCCACCCCGAATCGTTTCTCTCCTTCAAATCATATTTTACGTCCCATTGTTACATTTTTTTTGACTCCCTCCAAAAAAATTTTGAGTGGGTGAAATTTCCCTGAAAGAAGGCTCGTTGAGTAGGCGGAACCTTCCTTTGCACTTGTGTGAATCGACAATTCGCGAGAGATGTTTGGTACGCGAAGCGAGTGTTCACATGAGCCGAAGTCACAGTGAAGTCGCGCGGACCAAGCATCGCGAATTTGGAGATTGTCGATTTACACAAGTACAAAAGAAGGTTCCGCCTACCCAACGAGTCCTCTTTCAGGAATTTTCATCCACTCAAAATTTTTTGGAGGTGGCAACCTCAGGAAAGCTCTCTTGAGTCACCCCACGCATCTAGACCTGCTTACAATCCCTTAGAGCGGCAAATTTTCAGGGGGTGGGTTGGAGTTGGAATATCACTATTGGCGCTCAATCGGCCGTCCGCAGTGTGTTCCGTCAACTTCGAGAGCCTTCAAGTAATGCCGTGACATGAATTCGAGACAAAACGACATCCCACATAGCCTTCTACAGGGGCGGAACCAGAGGGGGTGAGTGGGCTTCGGTGTTGGTGCGGCCTGGAAGGGTGCTTGAGTTGAGTAAATTATGAAACTGAGTCGTGGCACCACACAACAATTTATTTGGCAGAATTAGAGTTGTTATTTTTAATTACTTGATTTTAATTACTTGAGAATTCAAATTTCGACATGGGGTTGTAATTTGGGGTGTGGACCGCGACCTATTTAAGTCACAGCGTAGCGACCTCGGGGCATTAAAACCAACTCTATAAGCTACCGAAAATTAAAAACCTAAACTAAAAATAGAACGCAAATGGCGCTAATCTAAAAAGTGTTACACTAATTTTGATGAGCAGTTAATATAAAAAAATTATCACAGACACCATTCGGTTACAAATAATGCAGTACAGTTTTTTGTACATAAATATCAATGATTATAAATGTTACCAATAGCACTTGTATTCAATGTTACAACATTTGTAACCCTCTTGGTAAAATTACGCTCTCTAGGTGATTTTAAAAGTTCATTGTTTTTTGCTTTTTTGTGAAACAGAATTAACAGGAGAAACATAAACAACAAGTTTATTGGTGCTGTGAAGTAAGCCATGTCCAATATATTGGACTGTAGTTGTAACTAAATATTGTAATTTTATATTTAAATTATCTTTCTAACAGTTGTTAAGAGTAGCAATGGACCATTATTGTCACGTTCTTTTTCAAAATGGCGTATCATGGATGCTACTAATTTTTGGGAACAGCTGTTCCGAACCCTAGTAATAAGGAATAAGTAGGGGACAAGGAGGCACTTTAGGACAGAGGCAATTTAGGACATCTGGAATAAAGAACAAATTTGTCACTTTTTTTCACGTTGAATGCATTTTTTGGTTGGCAACCGCTCAATAAATATACGTCACGTGAGACCTTCCGCGGTGTCAGATATCAAACTATACTCGAGGAAAATTAACACAAAAATAGGCCAAAGTTCCAAAAACCTGCGCAGTAAGATGGATTGAGATGCGGTTTTTTGCAATCGATACCTTGATGCATTTACTCCATTTGTCCGCTATTTAAATCTTGTACAATTCGGAAACTGCACTTCTGCATCGAAATAATGCATTTTTACATGTGCAATTTTAGACATATAAAAAAAATTCATAATTCGGTAATTCATTGTGAAAATCGATCCAAACTTATTACTCGAAGGTTTTTGAGGTCGTTGATCACGAATATGATGATATAATGTACCTGGGGAATAGGAAGTCCTGGTTGTGAGAGTCATCCACAAGTTTTCCTCGAAATTTCCTTGGAAATTGAACCAAAATATTTTCTCGGGGGTTTTCGAGGTCACTGAACACGATTCTGATGTTGAAAAAATTATCCAATATACCTGGAAGCTAGGGTAGCCTGGTTTTCCAGGTCGTCTCCTGGAGATTTACGCGAGTTTTTAATGTAAATGCAATGAATTTGGTTACTCGACGGTTTTTGGGGTCACGAATGTGATGTCGAGAAATTCATACGTGTACCTGGGGACCAGGAAACATAAACAAAGTTTATTGGTGCTGTGAAGTAAGCCAAGTCAATATATTGGACTGTAGTTGTAACTAAATATTGTAATTTTTTATTTAAATTATCTTTCTAACAGCTGTTAAGAGTAGCAATGGACCATTATTGTCTCGTTCTTTTACAAATTGGCGTATCAAAGATGCTACTAATTTTTGGGAACAGCTGTTTAACTGTTTTGGCATTTTGCGAACGGAAGTCTGTCAACTATAACATTGATTTTTCTGAAAATAACCGTTTTTCAATACAGGATAAAAATTTGAAGCTCAAAAAAGACATAAACTAGTATTAAAGCCAATGTAAGGTTCAGATAATTTCGGTCAACAAAATGTACTACAACTCGTCAACTTCGGATGTGCTGCCATCTGCATAACAACGAGTGTCAAACGTGAAATTTAAAATTCAATAAAACATTCCATTATAGTTTTTATTTCAATATAATAATTGTAGTGGTATGTATCACTGCACAACTGATCTGTATAAGTATCGGTACAGATCAATACACTGCATGTTTTGTGCTGCACACATTTAATAGCGTCATCGGAGAAGTGCATCGGTTTTTATATTGTATAGTGTAGTACGTATATTATATTGTTCTACTTTTAGATACCTACATTATTCCTACAATATTAATATACTTAGCAATGTGAATAGACAATAATTAAAGCGTTTTAATGACCTGTATGTTTGAAATATTAACCAATTTTGTTTTTAACCCTGTTTACGTTTTTCAATGACAGGTTGCAAGAACTGAAGGCGTTATCGTCACAAAATACGCATGAGCGCTTCATTTCACCATCATCGGCAGTACCTGGCTACACCATATTTTGCGACCTGTATTAGAAATTTCCTCATTAACTAATTATTATTGTATTTTTTATTTATTTGGTAATATTTTTAACAAGTGGATAAAAACGTAAACGCAGTCCTTTTTTTACATTTGATTTGTAATTTATATTTTTCGAATAAACATTTAACATTTTTTCAAAAAACAAGATATGATGTTACCTAACATTAGAAACCTAAGATTACGAAGGGACTAACTATCGGCATTATAATTTGTATTAGGTATATGAATGCATCGCAATAATAATTAGGGTTCAGAACGTTTGCCTTCTCGCGTGTTAAACCGCACCCCGGGATGGCGTACTACTGCGCATACGCGGGTCCTGGCGCCTTGACAGCATCGGTCAGACACGTACGTATGCAGGGACAAGAAATACACGCGTATATCATAATCATAATCATAACATAGTATAAAACAAAGTCGCTTCCCGCTGTCTGTCCCTATGTATGCTTAGATCTTTAAAACTACGCAACGGATTTTGAGCGGTTTTTTTTAATAGATAGAGTGATTCAAGAGGAAGGTTTATATGTATAATACATGCATAATATAGTAGAGAAACACTGATAATTTTAGAGGTGTCTAATATGATGTCGTAAACCGTGCGAAGCCGGGGCGGGTCGCTAGTAATTTATAAGGCGCTTAAAAAAATACGGTTTATACTACAATTATCATACTTTTATAGTGCCGACCAGGCGTTATGGTACACATTTCCGAACCCTAATAATAATATTGGGACGTTTCACGTCACTTTAAAACCTTCCCTTTGTCAAAAAATTGAAGCGTCGAGACGTTAGTCCAGTAAATAGAGACATGAAAAGGGCCTTTACCTGGCAAAAGGCGAAACAGCTTGATCTTTGAATAATCTTTAAGTTTGGTGTAGTAATTAATACCCTAACTTTTAGACCTAGAGGAGTTGCCGCTCGAGTCGCCATATTGGAAAAATGCATAAAATTACTTTTTCGCGAATATCTAGTTTTCGGTACGAGTTACGTGAAAAATTGCTATTATCAGAAATGTGGGCCATACAATTCTCTATATTATCAGATGCATAATGGCCGTGTAAGGACTTGGCGGACTTGGCTTGACTTGGCGGAAAGAGAGTAAAAACTCGCTCTAAATTTTCAAAATATTAGGCTATTCACCAAGATAATGCCTTGATTCGTCTAAAAACAGTCAAAAACATTCCGGCACTTAGAAATACTTAGAAAAGTATAATAAAAAGGCCACTGTGACCTCTTAGTTACTTCTTTTGGTGACTACAGAGAGACGAGAAACCATGCCTCGATCGCAAACCTGAAACCTAAACTGAAAAAGTGAAAATCTCGAGTAGGTATGTAAGGAATAACAAAACAATTGTAAACAATATATTTCGTGTTTAAATAATATTACGGCTGTAATTTTCACAAAGGTATATTACTAATATTTCTCCGATTAATACATGCGAATTATTCTAATGGATATCGGTGACTGCCCGCTCTCATTTTTGCGGACGTTGCATTTCCCGAGAACGATAATTCGGACTCGACGCATTTTGGACACCAGTGGCGTGGCGTGGTGATTGATTACACAATATTTGATCACAATTCGATTTGAAATATGTGACAGATGGTAACACTGGTAATTAGGACGACTGAGATATATCGTTATTACAAACGATTAGGTAGTTTTTTATGTAATCTGTAGTAATGTGTGCCTATTGAGCGCTATTTTATACCGAACGCTTAGTTTCGGCGACTGGTTTATACTTTTTTTGCACACCGCGTAATTCAAACTTCTATAGGACATTGTAAACTGTGACACTGGATATTACCCGTTCAAACGAGGCCAGATCCGTTAACTATCTACACCAGATCAAATATTATGGAACTAAATTGCAAACGAGTTGACAATTTTTAATCGACGTCTATACAATTTCTGTACATTGTAATGTATTATAGTCATTGTCAATGCCAAAGCTAATGTTTCAGTCCGTGTCCATGACTTGTTCCGTTCTGATAATCGCTAACCGTTGATGTTTTGCTTATCAAAAAAAAAAAAAAAAAAAACTGCACATAAAGCATTTTCGTGGTCAACCTGAATATTTATGTTTATGTTTTACCTGTATATCTTATGAAGACAGGAAGACGTCGTTAAATGATGACCTTTTCCTTGAGGATTTGATTTTTATTCAGTTAATTAATTGTAATTTAATTCTATCGCGATCGATAATCATAGAGGACGCGCAAATAGTTGGCTTGTAAATATTTTTAAATTTTTGAGTAGGTTATATGAAACTCGTTGCAGAGACGGCCTTAGCATTTTTGTACCCCGGAATTGCGGTCTCGTATACCTAATAATGGTTATAATACTCAGCTTATAATGATTCTGAAGAGTAAACCCAATGAGGTTCCTTCTAATATCTGTGCGGCTATTATTATTACATATTATTATTTGCCATAGCGCCCTGGGAGCGACGTAAAATTGTTGCAGTAACACATTTCCGGCGTCTACCATTTACACATAAAGAGTTTTGAGATAAACATAAAAAACATGTGATAACTATTATTCTACATATTAAACTGGGCCGTACAGCATCCGTCTTTTTGCACAAATCATATGACGTCACAAACCCATGGTACTATACTAGAAAAATTAGCTAGTAATGTCTTTATACAGGGTGTTTTTTTAAGTTTTTAAAGGAGTTTTCCTTTTAACATGAATTGTCCAATGTCATTTAACATTAATATCAAAAATTAAATACGTCCCTGTGCAAAAACTTTATTCAAATATAATTCGAGAAAAAAGAGCTAAAACTCTAAAAGCTAAAAATAGTAGAAATTAGTCATCCCAGTAAAGCGTACAAATCGTCAAGAGAAGTGTTTCGTTTTTTTTGTCTTTACCGATAACGCACGCACGACAAAACGCTATTTCGGTTTTTACAATGGCCCATGTTTACAGTATAGGCTTCCGAATGTTTACGTGCCCGCGTGTAAAACTCCATAAGAGGATGGCGCGTTCCCGCGACGACGGGAATTGGGATGGCGTACTACTGCGCATACGCGGGCTCTGAAGCGTTTTAGGGAAGGGGTCAATGCCGTATGTGTGTAAAGCCGACATCGGTCAATTATGAAGAAAGACAAACAAAAGCGAGACGACAGATAAGGAACAATCGCATATGCATTGGCGGTAGTGAGGGAATAAGACCGGCCCACTCACCACCTATGCTGGTCGTTAGAACAAGAACTGTATTTTTTCACAACCGGCCGATGTCGGCTTTACACTTTACACTTTACACATACTGTACAAGGCGCTTATAAATTACGGTTTATACTTTAATTATCATAGAGTTTTACAGTGTCGAGCCCTGCGTGGCAGCACACATTTCCGGACCCTAGCTATTAGTAGGTACATATATGAGGAGTGTCACCAAGTTGCTGCTGCAATTGTCTATGGGGTTACACGAAAAGTTTGGTGTATAAGACTGAAGTGAACACAGTGGAAGAATTACGCGAACGCCTAGAAAACGCCGCGGAAATAATTCGAGAAAAACGTTCGTTTCTCACGGCATGCGCAGAGTTGTGGATACCAGTGGCGGCCGGTGGAATTTGACATGCTCGTATTTCCGTAAAGAGGCATGGGACCTACACCATATTTTAGGGGGTGGTTACTGAGTAGAAGGTTATAATGGCAAAAAAATCTTCAGAGAAAACTTTTTTTCCAAAAATGGCTGCCTCCAGGTAGATCTTGGAAACAGCTTTCAAAATATTTGCGAAATATTTTTTTCACAATCACCGAGGAAATACAATTTTTGTTTATACTTGTTATTCTTGCAAAATTTTTATGTTGCGTAAAGATACAAGTATTGTAAAATTTCATAGGCGAAATGTTGGAATAAAATAAAAATTTAAATTACAATTAAATTAAAAAATTTTTTTTTAGAAAATCAAACCCATCAATTTATTACATTACGCAATTTATATGTTATAAAAGCTTGTCACGAGATTTACTTGTGTAGATGTATTTACCTATTTTATAAAATACATACTTTTTTTCTTAGATTTTCTTATGTCAAAATCAAGTTACATAATTATTACATTATTGTTTATCTACACAAGTAAATTTCGTGACAAGCTTTTATATCATATAAATTGTGTAATGTAATAAATTGATGGGTTTGATTCAATTTAAAGTTTATTTTCTTCTTTTTTAGAGCATTTAAATAAAAGATTGTTTTTAAAAACATTTTTTATTTTTTAGTTATCGTCATGTTTTTGTATCTAAATGTTTCTCAAACTGTTCATACTATCTCTAACCTATACCAAGTTATAACTCTTTAAAATTGGTATGGTGGCCATCTTGTTTTTCGCCATTTTGAATTTTTTCACCGCCGCTAGAATTTGCCTAGAGTATGGGTTGATATTAATTAAGACACGACCCCGCTAAGTCTTACTGTTTAGCCGGGCAGTAGTACACCATCTCCTCGAAGGCTTGAACGCAGACGCCAGTTGATTCGTATTCTCCTTAGCAAACCCTTTCATTTGATACCCACATTATGGGAGTTCTTAAAAATAACTAGTCCGCCATCTTGGGCGGTCCGCCATATTGAATTTAGAGTGGTCATTTTATTTTTCGTATTCTTCCCAGCAAACCCTTTCATTTGATACCTATATCATGGGAGTGCACAAAAAATAACTAGTCCGCCGTCTTGAGCGGTCCGCCATATTGGATTTAGAGTAAATACATTTTATTTTCTAATTTCTTCTCAGCAAACCCTTTCATTTGATACCCATATCATGGGAGTGCACAAAAAAACTAATCCGCCATCTTAGGCGGTCCGCCATATTGGATTTAGAGTAAATTCATTTTATTTTCTTTAATCTTCTAAGTTAAATTAAAGCTTGTAAAATACAACTTTTACAGATCTCAAATTTCAAGAAAGCCACAAGTATAAGAAGACTGTATTTACTCAGTGATTATAAAATAAAATTTCGCAAATAATTTGCAAGCCGTTTCCAAGATTCGTTCGGAGGCATCCATTTTTTGAAAAAAAAAATGTCGCAAGTTTTCCCTAAAGATTTTTTGCAATTATAGCCTTCTACTTAGGTTTAGTAACCACCCCCTAAATTATGGTGTGGGTTCCATGCCTCCTTACGAAAATATGAGCATGTCAAATTCCACCGGCCGCAGCCACCTCAGCGTATCCACCAGTAGGTGGATACGCTGAGCGACAGTTTGTTTGAACGAATTAAATCCAGTGGTGACAATTTCGAACAATTTCTTTTGGGCAGGCACGGACTCACAAAATAAAAGACTAGATTTGAATTAAGATTTTGTATTTCTATCTTTGAGATTTCGAAAAAAATGTTATTTGAAAAATGTGCTTAGTTTTTTGAGTTCTCAGTCGTGTTAAAAGGAAAACTTCAACTTAAAAAACACCCTGCATGTAGCTGCACAAGCCAAATTTTAATTCCCGTGTACATACAAACATTACAAAAGGCCGAGTTATATATATGTGTGACTATCTGCTGCGGTGTGGGCCACATATTGGTTATGCGTTATTCAAGTTTTATTTAAACAAGATATGTAAGTGCGACTCTGTTTTACAATACAAAGTTTCAGTTCTACTTCCAATAAATGCGAATCACCCCATCACGTAATTATCGATCAGTCCGCTTAGTGGGACATGCTTGATAAGGCCGCTTTACAGTTTGCAATTTTTATTGCGCGCACGCGTATTTATGTCTATTTGGACAATTTCTTAACAAATAAACACAAATACGTGTGCGCACATTTATGTTTAAACATTGCAGCAATTTTTCTTGCCGGCAATAAAAATTGCGAACTGTAAAGCGGCCTAATAATAATAACACCGAAATCTTGCGCAATAAAAGTTGTTGCAATTTTTATTTCAGCAATTGAATCAGAAAAATTGCGAACTGTAAAGGCCGCTATAGGTGCGGCACATACATATGTACATCGTCTTATTCTAGGCTTCAGTTAGGTCTTACTGCCTGCGCTTTTTCTTGGCTGGCTACTAATTTTATAACATACTGTATATGCATATAAGTGTATTATCAGATTTAGCTGTGTACTGTATAATTACGTTAAGACTTCATGTTCTTGTTATCGCCTGAGAGAAGCTGCAAAAAATGCTGCTAAATATAAAATTTCTATTACTGCCAATACTTCACACCACAAACGTGCATATTATCCTTCATAAATAGATTAAAAGGAATCCATATAAAATACGTTAGCAAATATTCAACCTGTGTATGTCCGATTTAATATACAACCACGTATATTTTTTACATATACGTACGTACGTACGATATTATACATACATACACATATGTACAGACATACATAGGTATGTATAATATCAATCTATGCTGATCTGACAACATTCTAATTTCAGTTATCCAATTTAATTTAAATTTAATTAATTTACGATAAATTAATATAAATGAATTATACTAATACTTTTATCAGAAAATATATAATAACGTAGATATTCGTATTAGGTGTGTACATACATATGTACATATGTATGTACAAGTATGTACATACAATACATACATAGTATGTATTTACATACATTATGTTTGTGATTATTTTATTTGTGAATACATAATAATACCTACCTACGTATAAGAAGTAAAATACTCAATTTTATTCATTATATGCTATAAAGATTCAAGAAAACTAATGTATTCGTAATGTCTTCGTTGAAAACTAAATTGTATTCAAGCTATTGTTTTGCCATTCCAACAGTGGCGGTGCGTGATATTTCAGTTAGCCATATCTTGAAAACGACGCATGGGACCCACTTCACTTTTTAGGTGATGACTATGCACCTCTTACAGAAAAGGATTTATAGTGAAAAAACCGTCAGCAAAGTTTGCGAAAATTTTTCAAAAACACTGGAGCACTCCTGGGTTCCTCAGTAACGCTCTGTGGAATATTTGCAGTATATTTTTTTTTCATAATCTAGAAACAAATATAAGGAGACGTTTTTCGATTTGTTACAAAATATTTTTTTTTCAAAAAGTTATGGCCATTTTAATTTTGGAAATTTCTATAGGAACATTTTTTTTCCCAAAATTAAAATGGCCATAACTTTTTGAAACAAAAAATATTTTGTAACAAATCGAAAAACGTCTCCTTATATTTGTTTCTAGGTTATGAAAACAAATATACTTCAAATATCCCACAGAGCGTTACTGAGAACCCAGGGAGTGCTCCAGTGTTTTTGAAATTTTTTTCGCAAACTTTGCTGACGGTTTTTTCACTATAAATCCTTTCTGTAAGAGGTGTATAGTCATCACCTAAAACGTGAAGTGGGTCCCATGCGTCGTTTTCAAGATATGGCTAACTGAAATATCACGCACCGCCACTGCATTCCAATATAGTGATACTGTTGATAAAGGCAGATGAGGAGGCCGAGAGACTGGCCAGAGTAGGATCAGAGTAGATCATAGGGTACCCCATAGGACCTGAACCTATATTAGGTGTCCCCTATTCAATGGGGGTTTCAACCATGAAAGAGCTCCTAAATAAGGAGTTCGAAAAGTCATGGCAAGAAGCCCCGGGTATGAGGCAGGCGAAGATCCATATTATTGGGCCTTCGCTCAAATTAACTCAAAGTCTCCTAGGTATGAACCGAAGACATTAGAACGGTGACAGGACTCCCTTACAGGCCACTGTCACCTTAAAACGCACCTCTACATGATAAGGGTCATAGATGATCCTGAATGTGGATGGTGCATGGAGGATGAAGAGACTGCATCTCACATCCTCACAGAATGCCCTGCAATTGCAAGGCTCAGAGAACGGCACTTTGGGAGCTGTGTTCTGAACCCAGAGGATGTTAAGAGTATTCACCGCAGGAAAATATGCGCCTTTGCGAGAGAGGTCGGCATACCTGGGTGAATACTCATGGAATGTGGGTGTACAATGGGCCCGTCAGGCGAGTGCATGGGTTTTCCCGCCCACTTTTCTCTTTCTTTCATTCATTCAAAGGCAGATGACTGCTTATACAATATATGTGGATATATGGTTGCATATAACATGGAATTTTCCTTAGTATGACTATGAAGTTAGCCACTAACGTCCCGCAATGCTTTGTTCGTTTGTCTTCCTAGCAACTCGACAGCCAGCAGTCACACACAGTCAATTACTTGTGACGCTTGCGCACAACAGGTCAAGTAGTCATTTGCTGTCTCACTTACCCCGTGACATTTCTACTTACGGGAACCAGCAATATAGGAGTATTAGATATACGGTCGAATGAGCCAGAAAAACCCTTTGCGCATGCGTCAGCAGTTCGGTTATCCGGTGGTGAAAAGAGTTCGGAAATGTGAAATTTTGCGGAACGGAAAAAAAACGGGAAAAGTACGGATATGCGGATGTCTAGTGTATTATATTTTACTACCACACTAATCTTACTAAGGACCGAATTCATAGTCCGCGCTTAAAAATCAGAAACATTCAATGAAGACAATTTGATCTTCGTATTGGTCGAATCAGACACTTGAGTGTTACTTATATTTAAGTGACGAGTAGGAATTCTCCCTTAATCGTGTCTTATCCCATTTGACTATAAAATGAAGCAGACTACAAACCAGGAACAAATCAGATGGCTGATTAAATGGTGTGTAGTAATGATGACCTATTTAATGAAAATATGTTAACTCATTGTATAGTAGCTATGGAAAAAAAGATGTCTGATAAAAAGTCTATATACAAAAATCTTTATTACAAAATAATCATTACATAAAACTCATAAATATACATATTACGTAAAACCCTATAATAATTATATTTACAAAACATTATTTCTATAAAGCAATATTTATTGTTTTTACATTTTTTGGATAATAAATGACATTGAGACGCTCTTTCCAATATTATTACTGCAACTTTAATTCGTTCCTAAGGATTTTTCCAATAGGGGATCTAGGTATTGATTCAATAAATTTTACCCCACCGACTAGTTTCTTATAATGCGTTACTTTAGAGTTTACTAGCCGCTGTATATCTTCCTCGTTTATGTTAAGTCCAGGTTTTCGAACCACGTAAGCCCTTGGAACTTCTCCTGCTAGGTTGTCAGGGATGCCAACTACCGCCGCATCAGCGATACCTTCTATTTCTAAAATTAGATGTTCTAACTCTGTTGGAGATACCTGTAAGTAATACAGAAATATTTTCAATACTATGTTTACTGTAGTATCGATAGTGTTAAACATGAAAGCAAACGAACCAACCTAACAGATGTTCCAAATATGGTTGGCAGCGCGACGTCATTTTTACGTCAAGTAGCAGGACAAACTTCATTATTGTCACGGCTTAATGCCAGTAGATAGTGTCTGTTTTTTGTTTGGTTTGGAAAAACGAAGAATAGTTCCGGAAATATTAAATTATGGAAAATCCTGAGGAGATACTACACAGCCTAGAAGAATTTTCAAAAATGAAACCCAAGGACATACCACGTGAATTAGAAGAATACCTATGCTTTGTTGCAAAAACAGGTAACCCAGTTTACCAGTGGCCCGTTGTGAAAAGCCTTTTCCGTGAAAAATTGCTTAATGTTATCACAGAATTCTACGAGTCGTGCCCCTCTGTAGACATTCCACCGTGTCCTAACGTAGAAATGTTTAATTACGATCTTATGAAAAACTTCATATTGGAAAAATTGGACACTTTTGCCTCAGCGCCTTTTACAGTTCAGAGAATATGTGAACTTTTGACCACCCCAAAGAAGGAATACAATAGAATAGATAAATACATGAGGGCCTTAGAGAAAAATATATTAGTCGTGAGTACTACCGAACCTGGGAGAAGGTCGACTGAAAACGGGGAAGGTATAATGAACGGTATAGAATCTGAGCATATGCCGGAGTCTAGCAATTCTAGTCATGATATAAATGTGGAGGAAATGGATGATCCACCTACGTGGCCAAGAACAGCTCAAGTGGCACCAATTCTATTTGAAAATGCTGAAAACGATAGTCATTCTACAACACAAATACAACAGATTCCTGTCCAGGACAGCTTCGAAAACAGTTCGGAAACAAGAATAGGTAGGGAACAGGAAATTATTAGGACTTTATATATTTGTACCACTTACTTGTACTTAATGTTGAATTTATCAAGGTAACGGAATTTATTTTATCATCAAAACAAAGATATGAATCATATTTTGTTTGTAGAATATTTCTTTGAATGATAGGTGATAGGAATTAGGTTTGTACATGTAACAAAGAATCTTAAAACTCATCAGGTAAATACTATTTTTAATGGGTTTTATTTTTAGAAAATGGTCTGTAGTATTACCCGTTCAAATTTAATATTGGTTTTAGCCAAGAAAAACACTTATTTTTTGGCACCAAGGAACAATTGAAAGTAGGGTAATTAATCTTTTACATACAAATGATAGTTTGTGTCAGCTTCAAAATAGTTTACGAATAATTAGAAAGGAAAATCCATACTCTCATTTTATTATGAAAATGAGATGGCTGCGCGGGTTGCGGTGCCTTTCTATTCAAACAAATATTAATTATTGTATTATTAATATAACTATAACAATTTTTAGAACATAAGATTTTCTTTAGAATAGCTGATTTATAACAAAAAATTGCTTATTGTTTCAATACCTGACATTTTATATATAGTTTATATATTTTGACTACATCACATCGTTTAGTCATTTGTACCGCTTACTTTCAGACCCTGAAGTGCCCACTGCCAATACCTGCAGTACCACCCAGCCTCAAATGCAAGATCAACAAGAGACCGTCATCACTTGTAGGAGCAATGAGGATGCGCCTTATGTCTCGATAGAACCTCTACCTCTGAACACATGTCTGACGTCTCATCGGGAAACAAATGATGAGCACCAAACCCAGTCTACCGTAACCATAACTGCTGTTCCAGCTGCTGTCCAGCAGAGGAGGAAAAGCGTCGAGTTGCCAGAGGACGCAGAATTAGTGCCCGAGGAGATAGAGGAGACAGAGGACATCAAGGTAGGTCGACGGGTTCATTTAGAATTAATTTTATTGAATATTGCAAAACATGGCGTCTTAACTATAATTGAACATATCTACTTTTATGTGTGTAACTTTTAAAGGTATACAATTTTTTGGAACAATTACATTGAACGTAACGTAAAACAATTATTTTCACTAATCCAGCTGTTTTTATAGCCAACGAACGTTTCAGAAGAATTGGAGAAAGCAGAAGAACAGACTTTACCTGCAGTTGCCTGTCCCGAGATTATATCAGAAGTGGCTAAAGAAACTAAAGTAGACACACATTCCGAAAAGATCCCACTGGTCCAGGAAGAACTGGGCATTGAGAACATATCGCCAGAAAATAGTTCCTCTTCTCCAGAAACGTTGCAGATCAATGCTAAGACGGAACAAATTAATAATGAAACAGAACAAGTGGAAAAAGCTGAGGAAGACATCGAACAACAAAAACGAAGCAAAAGAACTAGAAACTACAAAGGCGATGGAGGAAACAAAAGAACTACTACTTGAGGAAGAAACAGCAGAAGATCCCGCCGACCAGATGAAAGACCAAGAATTGGACGGGATTCCCTTAGATCAAGTCGCAGATTTGAAAAACGATGACAATAAGGATTTAGGTGGGCCAGTAGAAGAATCTGAGGAAAAGCCTTTTCAGAACAAACCAGAGGTTAAAGAAGAGGTAGAAACACCAAGTGAAAAATTGACCAATGACTCAGAACATAAAATGGACAATGAGGAGACTCCAATGGAAGTTGATGTCGTGAGCGAAACTGAATTAAAGAAGGAAGGCGAGACTGAGAAGTTATCGGATGATCCTGCCGATACTTCCAACACGACCGCCTTGTAATATAACCTGGTTTCCCTTCATTGATTTATACCTAATTGGGGTTCCAACTTTTTCGTTTGTATTTATAACTTAAATATGTGACTGTGTCCATTGCGCTCACTTTTATTGTGTATTTTTAAAACCTCATCCTCCGTAGTTTTAAGCGGTTTTGCATTACCATAATTTTAGTAGGTTTTCTAGAGTGATTTGTATGTATACACGAACTGAACGATTTTTTTTATCTTCTAGACGAATTTTATTTGTGTACTTTGCAGAGTTTGCACTGATTATTAAGTTGTGTCCAAGTATTAAGTGTGCTTTTAGGTAGGCCATTATAGAAGTATGTATGTAAGGCAGCATTTGAGGAAAACCTTGTATCGAACGAATTGTTCAATTTTTATTTAAGTCATTCATACAAGGTGTAATATTTTTACTTTTACATTGCAAAGTGATTATATTTTAGACAATGTACATAGTTTTCAGTAAAATTGATGTGCCTGAAATGGTTGTTTTATTTATTTATTTTAAATCTAGTGAAATGAAATTCAATATATTTTTGTGTCGATTTGTTAGCCATATTTGATCGATTTGTGTAATAATAGGTCTCTTCACAGAAGCAGCTTTGATAGTTTCCAACCGTCAGAAATATTGGACCATTTTTCTTTTGGTTCATTCTCAGATGGATAACTACTTCTAAAGGTTGGGAACTATTACAAATTAGCTCTACGAACAAAGCTACTAGCTGTGTACGTAGAGCCTGTTTGTGATAGTTTTCAATCGTCAGAAGTAGTTGCCCATCTGAGTTATGCAGTAAATATGGAACGCATTAAAAAGTCAAATGCAATTGGTCCAACATTTCTGATGGTAGAAAATTTAAGAAATGTTTCTGCGAACAAATCTAATACTAGTTTTACACCGGCAATAAGTTGATGAGTTTATTCATCAATTTGTTCAAATAATTTTGATCAAATGAATTTGTGAATTTGGATTGCTTAGATTTTGTTATCTTTTTAAAAAAGATAACAAAACGCATGTAATACCTGTTGTCTCGAAATACGCCATCGTACCACTATTGTACATTTTTTTACAATTGATGAGTTTCTGTCCAAAACAGCAGTTGCTTAGCGCGTTTCTATCGACACAAAGGCGCGACTGAATTGATGCCACAGCGCGTCTGTATCGACGTTTCTGCGCATTTCTATCAATATAAACGTAGAATGAATTTGTAAACGTGTGCAAAGGTACAAGCTGCGAATGTATCGCGTATGTATTTTTTTAGCCCAGACTCATACTGAATGCAGGTACACTCAACATCCACATATCCGATCTCCAAATTTCCGAACTCACGATATTTCCGAACTTGTACTTCCACACAACCGAACTTGTCGCTGATTGGTTGACGACAAAAAAACGCGAAATTTGAAATTAGAAAAAAAAATGTACACAATAATGCGATTGTTATCAAACATTTCGATTGTCACAGAATTCAGCAAAGAGGAAATCGCCCTCCCTTAGCAGCACACCTGAGACAGGTTCTACAAGAGTTCTTCTTTGTACAAACCAGTGGAAAACACTTATTTCAAATGGCGTATCATAAGTACCGGTGCACTTTTTTTGTGTCAATCCTTCCACTCAATTTTCGTCTTTTTTCAACTTCCGACAAGTAAATTTCTTTTTTCCCAAGAATTTCTGCCACTGACGATTTACAAATATTGTACATATTATATAGATCAACATTTTTAACACCATTTTTTTGCGTGATTTATCAGATCCAGCTTTTGCTCCAAGGTTAGCCTCTTAGCAGGCTCTTTTTTCTGCAAATAAACAGTACAATAATGTTTGTTTTGTATCACGGTTTTCTTAAAAATACATATTTTCTCATCATTTTTCATTTCAGTTTTAAATTATTATAGGTTACGTCAACAAAATGTTCAATAAAACAAACCTTTACTTTGAATTACAAAATAATTACCTGCATCACTCTCTCCTTTGCACCTGACATTTTTTTTTTTAGTTTAAAAAAAAGTTCTTTTATTAACATGTACACATGTATGTATGTATTACATTTGCATAAAAAACCTCGAAAAAAACAAAGAAAAATACTAGAATGAGCCAGAGAAACCCTTTGCGCATGCGCCAGCAGTTCGGTTATCCCGAGATGACGAGAGTTCGGAAATGTGGAAGTTTGCAGAACGAAAAAGTTCGGATATGTGGATGTTGAGTGTAGTGCGTTTCTTTTACCCAACATTTCATTTCAATTTGAGTTTGGTGAAGTGAAATGAACTGAAATGGAAATGAAAATGAAGAAACGCCTAAAAAACGGAGGATGATTTTAATTGTAAATAATATACATAGATATAAATTATAAGAGAAAACTAAGCAAAGCTAATCATTATGAAGATATATGGTATATTTTCACATCAAACTAATGAGTAGAGAACGATCTTTCTTCTGATAAAATCGTACATGAGACGGCTAACACTGAATAAAATCGTAGATATCCATTGTGGAGCACAGATTATCCTGCCATGGACTCCAGATATTTGGAAAACCATATTTTGGTTAGTTTTTTTAGAAACCTTACAACTGTAACCTCACTTTTATCACAGTCTTCAGTGAAATGAGAAACATCATGACATTTTTAATTTCAGTAGGAACTGATATCCTCAAAATGAGATGGCATAATAAAATTTTCATAATGAAATTTTCAATTTCAGTTGCTTATATAGAGCCATCCAAAAAAAAAAACGTCATCAAAGTTGGCCGAGTAAAAAAAGAGGTATTTCTATTCTTAATCGAATTTATAACCTTATTTACTTGTCAAGACTGTCACATCATATGACATTGACTATTTTACAAATTGTGACAGTCACTTGTCAAAAGTTTGACATAACCTAAAAGCTTAGACATGACCGCTATTTCCATCTCACTCGTTCATAGCCAGAGTTGATGACGTTTTTTTTGGATGTCTATATAATGTATGCCATTTTATTTTGAACTTGATTATGAAAGTGGCTTTTTAGATTTATTTCACTAATAAAATACATTCGATACATACATATGTACTAGGGCTAGAACAAAATTCTCGGATACCGACCGTCTTCCAGGCGGCCGCGTATCGGTATTCCGTATTCCAGGTGGCCGTGGATCGGCTAGCGGGGCGGGGGCCGGGACGACTGCGACGCGAAACAGGTTCCGTATTTATTTAGTCCTTTGAAGGTCTCGCGCCTGTAGTTGTCTATTAATGATTGTTATACTTAATTGATATTATAACGATGGTTAAAACGCCAGCCCCATTTGCTTATCAATTAAAAAAAATTGTGCAGGGTTTTCCAGATTTGATGTGTTAAAGTTACCACTGTGTACTGTGAAATATGCAAGTGTTACTTACATGTTTACAGAAAAGGACAATGTGAAAAGCACGTAAAGTCGCTAAAACACCGAGAAAATAAAAGAAATGGAATCCCAAGAAGTGAATTCCTATATGAGGACGACGAGGTGTAAGAGTGTGACAACAGATGCGGGAAAAGTAAGTGAAACCAATATTACTTAGTAAGTCACTATTTATTCACTGCAGCATGCATGCTCAAGTTCGGTCCTGGCATGTACCATTTGGTTCTAGCCCTAATATGTATATAGGTACGTATCTCTACTATTATTCAAATATGTTATCCACCATCTTCTGTGCCTTAGTTTCTTTCTTCTATTTTTGAGGAAAAGATAACAACAACGTATTATTATAAAGTCAGCTAGAGCTGTCTTAATTTCGTCCATTTTTAAAAACTACTCGCCACAGCTACTCGTCTTCCGACTTGCACTTCCCGAAAAAATTGCAACTTTTAAAGTAGGCGCGTAATGTATACAATTTACTTGAACTCGGACAAGTACTAGCCAAGTTTATTTCAACTCAAGTCAATTGGAATCCATCTTTTTCCTGTTTCCATCCAGTTTCTGCATCCAGTGTGCGACCGGATTTACTTTCGTTAAATGAGCGTCGTCTGCTTGTATAAAATACGTCGTATGCCTAGGCTCTAAACTCTAAAGTAAGATATTGCTAATTATTTCTAAGCTCCTTGAGCGAGCTACCGTCCTGATATTTGACGATTCGTGTGCGATTGAAATCCGATAGCCTTTGGCTTCTTGCTTTTGACCATATACAGTGTTACTCTGTGCTTTGAATTAAAATAAATCTTTTGATTGGGGTTTTATGTTTTTTTTCAATTTTAATGTAAACTGCAAATATCTCTTGTACATCGTTGGAAATAATAAGTTATTTATTTTTTTTTGGAAGGTGATTTTCGCAGATAGGCATTTTTATAAATACACTGCACCACAAAGTCAGCGACACAATACCATTATTTTAATTTTTTCATTTCTGGTTCAATGCCAAGTTTCATATTTCAACTGATACAATATGATAGGCTTGCCAACTGTCATTTGAAAAGACAGAAACACGGTACAAATGATGATAGGCTTGCCAACTATCATTTGAAAAGACAGAAACACCCACAGAGATCGCCAAAATGAGGCTCATTACAGGGTTGCACTAGCCCATACAATTACCTACGTATAATAAACCGGCGTCTGACCTCATAAATATTTATTAACAAATTTGAATAGTACAGGAAGGTGATGGGTAGAAACTGATCTTGTAAAGCGGCTGTTAGAAATTTTCCGTGAAAATTGATGGTACTGGGTCTGGGTTAACTATGTACTTTAAAGTTACCTACCTTTTTACATTTTTTACACCGCTCTTATCTTCTTTAATCTTCTGATTAAAATTACGTGCTACATTTTCGCTTTTACGTGCTACTTTTTGCTTTTTGAGAATATATTTGTCATGTCTTTTATATGGCGACTACCTACATGTGTTAAATGTAAAGAAAAAATGTCTACTGCATTTTGCTTCTATGTTTGACTGTTTAACGTATTTTATGGAAATATAATCTCCATTCTAACAATCTCTATTCCAACCGTAAGTTTACAGAAATCACCGGTGTAAAATTACTTACCTTGTTCATATTTAAACCAACCTTGTTATTTTATGATTTATACTAGGGCTCGGCATTAAACGTTTAATCGCCAAAACGTTTAAACGTTTATTTAAGAAACGCGTTTATTATCCCGTTTAATGATTAAACGTTTAAATTACAAAACGTTTAAACGTTTATTTTGCTTGTAAACGTTTTTTCCCCGTAAACGTTGTTTTCCTTGTAAACGTTTATTGTCCACAAACGTTTCTTTTGTTTCATTTTTATTTTTGCTCGTAACATTTGTCTTTTCCTTTTCTTTTCTTTTCTTTTCTTTTCTTTTCTTTTCTTTTCTTTTCTTTTCTCCTTTCATGTTTCTATTTAAAGGAACGCTTTTGCCTCCAGAACGTTTTTTTGAGGTTTTGCTGCATAAAAACTTGGAAAAGTGCCTTTCTTAAATATTTTATTCGTCAATAATGTGCGTATTATATGGCAAGTTCTATTTTGCTGACGACTGAATATCGGGCCCCCTTTAGCGATATTTTTGTTTAAGATGTTTTTGATTGCGTCTAAACAGTCGAAAGAAACAATTCATATTTGAAGATATTACTGATAGTGGTACAGCCCAGAGGTGTCGAACAGCAGCTCCGCACGGAGTTACACCGAGGACCGGAGCCCGAGCACCGGGCGGGGCGGCCAGGCTATCGGGGTTCGCGATGGTAGCCGGTCGCTTTGTTTACGTTTCGAAGAGAGTGAGAGAGAACTGAAGTCGCGAGCGGTGCAGCAGAGCGCATTTGACTGACCGTTTGTCGGGTGGATAGGCAACAAACAGAAAAAAACACTGAATTTTATGAAATAAATGAAAAACGACTGCATACTGCAGACATCTTTTATGACTATACTGAAGTCGGTTTGTCGCACTCTTACTTTTGCCGGGAATGTGAAGGGTATTAGTTTGACAAGAAGTACCACAGGTCAGTCAGTACGAGCCGTAAATGTTTATATTAGGTCGGGCTTTTCCGTATTTCCGGACTTTACCGAATAAAGACTAGTGGTGGTACCTCGCGCATCCTTACGTCCCGATTTCCATCTCTAATGATATCTTGGTTGGTGAAAGTTGATGGGTTTGAGTCCGTTTGCGATTTTTATTTTGAAGACATTTTGCTTAAAAACGTATAATATCCGAAAAAAACCTTTAATGTTCCACAAGCGTTTAAACGTTTAATGCATTATAAACGTTTAATGTCTCATAAACGTTTAAACGTATTAGTCAGAAAAACGTTTAATCGGAAAACGTTTAATCGGTGACGGTCTTAAACGGTTAATCGTAAACGTTTTAATCGCAAATTGGTTAATCGTCCAAAATGCCGAGCCCTAATTTATACTTTATCAGTCCTTTGTTTACGCTGTACTTACTTGATTCCCTTTAACTTTTATAAGCTCTTTGCACCTATCGACTATGTAAAAATAGCAGTCTTCATCGTAATACGCCACGTCCCCTGTATGTAACCAACCATCTTCGTCGATTGTGTCTGCCGTCGCCTTTTCATTGTTTAAGTACCCCATCATCACCTGCGTTAAAACACATTACGTAAAAAACCATTACCTAAATTGAAAAGGAAAAGTGAAATACCTGTGGTCCTCGTACTAGCAACTCCCCAGATTGGTGCGTTCCTAGTGGTTCTCCTGTCTTTAAACTTACGATCTTTGTTTCTGTTCCCGGGTAGGGAATACCGATGGTGCCAATTTTGGATGCAGGCGTCAGTTTGGGCATGCAGAAGGTCACAGGAGCGCTCTCAGTCATTCCATATCCTGCGAGGTAGGTATGTTTGAATGACATTTGAACTACATTCAACAACACGCATTATACATATCTATATTTTAAAATTTGGTGGACCAATCGTGAGCGAGGTGGTGGAAAGTGCAATAATACAAGAAAGTGTGTCGTAAATATAATACAATCCTAAAAATACAAAAATGAATATTTACCGAAAATGTCAGAATTAAATGGAATATTGGTAGTCTATTGTCGTTAATGTGGTGCTATAGCCACATCACCAGTGGCGGCCGGTGGAATTTGAAAACATCGAATTTTCGTAAGGAGGCATGGGACCCACACCAAAATTTAGGGGTAGTTACTAGACCTAAGTAGAATGCTATAGTGGCAAAAAATATTCAGGGAAAATTTGCCAATTTTTTTTTCCAAAAATGGCTGCCTCCGGGCAGATCTTGGAAACGGCTTGCAAAATATTTGCGAAATATTTTTTCATAATCACCGAGTAAATATTATACTTATGATATTCTTGACACTTTGAGATCTGTAAAAGTTATGGTGATTTGAAATTTTATTTCGTCCCTACATTTCGTCTGTGAAATTTTCCAATAGTTGTATCTTTACGCAAAATAAGAATTTTGCGGAAATCACAAGTATGCAAAAAAAAATTGTATTTACTCGGTGATTATGAAAAAAAACAATTTCACAAATATTTTGCACGCCTTTTCCAAGATCTGCCCCAAGATTTTCTCTGAAGATTTTTTGCCATTATAGCCTTCTACTTAGGTCTAGTAACCACCCCCTAAAATATAATGTGAGATGTCAAATTCCACCGACCGCCACTGCACATCACCACATGATTAAAGTAACACAATAGGATTAAAGGCGTATCCATGAGAATTATAGTTGAAGTGGTAACATCGATCAGTAGACTTGAGTCAAGACGTGACGGACTGTACGAAAATCAGCCCATTGGCATTGTGACAAATATGTAGCACAAATATACAAGGATGTTCATAGTCACAGATATTTACTTGAACATACGGAGCGAACGAAGCGTCGATTTAAGCTGGGGGTAGGGGGCTGCTCACTTTTAACGCAATAGATATTGAACATTTGAAGAGCAAAAAAACATTTTTTGAAATGTTTTGGACCTTTGGAATGTATTCCCTGCACCAATATTTTCTTTATATTAATAGCAAAAAGGTGAATTCGCCGTTTTAATTTCAAGTTAATTTCTAAAGGTACATTAATAAAATTACCGCTCTTATTAATTAAAAAGTCATTGAAAACACTAAGACAATACAGTGTTGCAGTGGCGGTGCGTGATATTTCAGTTAGCCATATCTTGAAAACGACGCATGGGACCCACTTCACTTTTTAGGTGATGACTATACACCTCTTACAGAAAGGATTCATAGTGAAAAAATCGTCAGCAAAGTTTGCGAAAAAAATTTCAAAAACACTGGAGCACTCCCTGGGTTCTCAGTAACGCTCTGTGGGATATTTGCAGTATATTTTTTTTCATAATCTAGAAACAAATATAAGGAGACGTTTTTCGATTTGTTGCAAAATATTCTTTTTTTCAAAAAGTTATGGCCATTTTAATTTTAATTTTATAGGAACATTTTGTTTCCCAAAATTAAAATGGCCATAACTTTTTGAAACAAAAATATTTTGTAACAAATCGAAAAACGGCTCCTTATATTTGTTTCTAGATTATGAAAAAAAAATACTGCAAATATTCCACAGAGCGTTACTGAGAACCCAGGGAGTGCTCCAGTGTTTTTGAAAATTTTTTCCCAAACTTTGCTGACGGGTTTTTCACTATAAATCCTTTCTGTAAGAGGTGTATAGTCATCACCTAAAAAAGTGAAGTGGGTCCCATGCGTCGTTTTCAAGATATGGCTATCTGAAATATCACGCACCGCCACTGCAGTGTTGTTAATATACAATACCACACATCGGACCACACCGCGGAACTCTCGATGTGGAGTAGAGTACAATAAGCTCGTGGTGAATCAGGGCCGAACTCAGGAAAGCAATACAAAATTAAAATATGGTAGACACTTACTCATATACATATTGTCTATTCAACATATCATCCTCAAGATGTAATGCGTGCGCTAAACATGTCACGTGGGCCATATTTTTATATGTCTGCGTTTTAGGCGTTCAGCTGTTTTCGCATATAAGCGGCTACATCTGTGACAAACACCAGTAAATTGCCATTGTCAACATACATAATATTGGTGTAAAAAATTCGATCAGATTAATTCCGACGTAAAATTCCATGCTTTTTCAGAATATGGCCTTAGAATTTCTCAGAAATTGATTTTAAAAACGTTCATTCGCATATATATGTATTTAGTTTAATAGTTTTTTTCTCCAAAACTATACATTTTTGTAAAAATTTCTCAAGAACAAAGATGTCTTGGAATTTTTTTGAAGGATACTTTTCAGGATTTTTAGACATTTTTGATGTTCCAAAAATCACGAAATCGAAATTACCAAAAAACGTTATTTAAAAAATCTGAAAAAATTTGAGAGCATTTTGCAATTGATTGACATTTTTATTGTTAGAATATTTGTAGGAAAGTCTGTAGTTTTTGAGAAAAACATTATGAATTTTATACAAATCATAATTTTGTTTAAATTTGCCAAAATTTTGTAAAAAATAATATAAAGCCATTTTACAACCTACTTTAAATTTAGGTCTCGAGGACGCGATTTTTTTCAGGTATAGAACCCGGGGATTATCTGTTTCATAAAAAAATTCAAGTCTAGATTTTTTTTGTCGAATAAATCCTAATTTTGTTACATTTCTTTATATTTTTTTTAAACCAATTTAAAAAAAAAATCGAAGGCCATTCTTAAAAAGCATTACATTTTACGTCGGAATTGAGTGATCGCAATTATTTCAGCCCTTGTAAGTTTGAAAATAAACTATTACACGACACACCACGTATGAATATTCCATCTGTTTTAAATTCCTCAAAGTTTTTGATTATATTTTGCAATTTATATGCGAACGGAATCCGCGACATACTGTAATTAATAAGAAAGCCTTTTCGCTTAATATCGCTATTTATTGGTTCCGTACCCCGACGATCACAATAGCGAAAGACCTAACACCGAATAAACAGTAAACACCTGCAACGTACGTGCGGCGGCCTATATAATTTGCTATTTGGTTATCCCATAATCCGCGGCGGCAAAAGTGAAGAGTAGTTCTTAACACGCGTAGCAAAATACTGTTTAGGGACGTTTGATTTACGTAATTAAATAATGCAAATTGAAGTCCTGACCTGGAATTCCGCATATTTTATTGCAGTCTATGTGGAGCAATACGATAGAAACAAGGCAGTAGACTATCAGCCTAAGCTGCAAAGAATATGATATAAGACGCTTCACTACTGCTTGATCATAAGAATATTTAAGCTACTATACTGTTTATTAACTAGTGTTAATTGGGATAGAATACGTAGGTATTATTGTAGCGTATTGTAAAACTGTAATTTAAGTAAAGTTAAAAATTAAATTAACAAGAATGCCCCACATTGAGCGCCACCTTACACTCTAACGAACACGTAATTTGCATGCATGTACTCTCATATGTCCCTTTACCTTGTCGTATTATCACGTCTGGCCTGGGGAGTTTCTCCCTGAACTGCTGCAGCTGCCCTTCAGAGAGTGGTGCAGCGCCAGACTGCACTAGTTCCACGGACGCCAAGTGATCAGACGTGAGAGCGGGATGTGACGCCAAGAACGTGAGCAGCGAGGGTACCACGAACAGCACGGTGGGTCTGTACGTCTCCAGCGCTTTGATGTAGTCTTCCGGAGAGAACCTTGGAAGGGTGATGATGTGACAGCCGCTCCTCAGGCAGAGATTCAGGATGCCATTGAAGCCGTATATGTGGAAGAAGGGGAGGACGGTGAGGGTTTGGTGGCGTTCGCCATCTGCAACGGTGTCAGTTATTTCCTTTCTTAAAATCAAAGGTATAATGCTTTATTCATCAGTACGAGATTAAATTTGACACAACGGAAATAAATGGATAAACGGAAGATCATCACGAGATTTGAAAATAAGCGTGCATACTGTGTTTTGGCCGTTTAGAATATACTAGAACTTATAGTCCAAGATCCAACCGCCTGAAGTTCAGTAATATTTTATATACATCGTATAGTATAGAACTATTAAAACAAATATTTTTTCTAAATACCAAATATTTTTTATTGGTCAAAAATAAAAAAAAGTTAATTTATTATTAATTTTGAAAATAGTATTTATCCGGTTCTACGTTAAATATAAAGAAAATGTTGTACAGTGAAATTCTAAATATAAAAACGTTTAAGACAATAAATTAACTGAAACTGTACTGAAATGAATGAAATGTATGAAATATTATTCTGTATGAAAATCTGGTAACGTCGCGTGTTTATTTCCCTTACTCATTTTATACAGCCCAGACGTACTTATATTTTCTAAGCGCAGTAAACATATCTATACACCTTACTGTTTTTGTTGTTATTTAATTAAAGAAATAATTATGGGAGATCGTATCCGTTGCAAAGGAAGATTTGTTAAAAAAAGTCCTTTATAAAAAAAGTTGCGAAAAAAATAAAATATTGTTATTTATCATAAATGTTTTGTTTTATGTTTGGTTATAATTTTATCATTGCGGTCTGTGAAAAGGTACCAGATGTCGGAAAAGTGAATCTTGCGCTACAGCCCAAAACGTAGTTTCAAGTCGAAAAATACTAATTCCGGATTTCAACGGATATAGGTGCTAGACATATTTGGCAACCATGTATAGTAGGAGTACGATTTTTTTCATGTACAGTTCTGTTCCAAAACTTTACATGTGTATTTCTCAAAATTACGATTTTACATATTGAAACTTTACTTGCTTTCAGTTCGAGCTATATTAACGTTAGAGACTTCATTTTTTTTTAAATGAAGCGAAATTTATGCTCTATCGAAATCTGACCCCAACCCGAAAACAGTTTTTCCGACATCTGGTACCTTTTCACAGACCGCATCACAAGTATTTTAAAGTATCTGCTTTTATAGTTTTTGATTGCTTCATATGTTGGAGCCTTGTCCTTTCGTTTCGACATGTTACTCTCCTTACAACGTTGCCGTATCATTCCCACGCAACTATTCTTATATCCCCTCCACAGAAACTGATCGTCTAAATATATTTTAATTGTTTATCAAAACTATGAGGTAAATAATTTCTATTTCTTGTTAATATCTTCCAAATATATTATTCAAACAAATATTAGTTTTTTATCGAGATGTTAAAGGTCCTTCAATGATAAAGAAAAATAAATTGGTCATTGTCCCACCCTTCTCCCATGCAATATGTACAAAATATGTCATTTTGAATTGCAATTATCTCATGTTTGATGAGGTCATCTTCAAATTTTAACAGCGTGTAAAAATTTAATCTAATACGGGTACTTGGGGCAGGAATAAATGAGGCACCTTTGGATCTGTGGTTAAACATGACATTTAATTCTTGACACATTGTATTCTATTTCTTTATAAGAACAGACATCAAGTGTTCGGTTTAATTTGTATTGTCACACTGTTGCTCAAAAGTAATTAGATATCCTGTAAAAATCAGAAGACGACAGACTCAGGAGTCCCAATTTCTAGATGTTAGCGGATGTCATCAAAGCTAGAACTATGACTGTATTTGTACTTCTTAGAATTCGATGTGTACTTAGTCGAATGTGAGACAATGATTATATTAACTGCAAGACAGACTGACACGTGAATTGCTCGTCATTTACAATAATTGGTAGAAATAAATGGACTAGCATGGCTTGCTATGACCAGTCATACAGTTCTGACATCATAGTCATACCTTCCTTATGCATCATCAAATGCCGCTGATGTTCTATTCTACGCGTTCACTCGATTTAAAATTCTTAGAACGACTGGGATATCATGAGTCGAGAGATGCAACATCATCGACATCATCCATCCATGATTGACGAGTACTAGAAGCGGATAGTAAGGGGATAGTTTGTCACCCCATAACATATTCTCCAGTGTTTATTCAGATACAGGATGTCTAAATACTTATGGTCAGCAGTGTATTATTCGTTGTAGAAAGCGACCTTTAAGAAATAATACGTACTGCTCGCTATGGGATCCAAGATTTCTGGACGTTCTCCTTGAACCAGATTGGAAACCAGGTTGTAGTGAGACAACATTACGCCTTTGGGAAGACCTGTCGTACCGCTTGAGTAGGGCAGCAAGGCTAGTTCTCTCGGATTTATGCCTGACAGTTCGCTCTCGTGTCCAGCTGAAATTGTGGTAAGTATTAAGAGAAATTTGTCTCAGAGTATTTCTACTGCACATGAGATATTTCTCTGAAATACTCGAGTTTATGTGACATGCAATTTTACTCTTGTGAAACACGGTGCCTGTGAAAGCGCTGCTTTCACAGTATCTAAAATATTTCGCAAAAAAAAAAATCCAAACAAAAAGGAGGAGGATCAATACGGGGAGCTTTTTCGCCTATAGTGTGACCGTGAAAACAACTTGATACAGAAATTAGTTGACTGTGGTTCAAGTTTAATATGTCGTGTTGTTATTTTCTGTAAATTATGTTAGCTAAATGTTGTGTCTGAGTCTATTTTGCAGCCTATGGAAGCCCAGTCTTTTAGCGATTTTTCCACTTTTTTGTTATTTTCTCTTGATTTTACTCACGTTTTACTAAGAGAAACATACCACTGTGAAGTTTTGCTCACTTTAAACTTATTGACCAAACACTTGCATATACCGGGTGACCACGAGATTACTACCCAGGCTCTAGCTGAGGCACGAAAAAAGATATCGATTTCAAACTTTGGGAATGTATATCATTGAATTGGATGCAAAATTTAGTTATAAACACGACTGATCATCACTTCCTGTTTGAGCGGAAATGCCTTAAACTTTGTTGTTTTATATGGAATACCCTGTATAATATATATTTTTTAATTCTACTGAAAAAAAACTAAGACTAAAACATGTATCCTTCCTATCTTTGGTTTCCGAGAAAATCGCGTTTAAAGATGTAAAATGTGTTATTTATAAAATTCTTAGATTAATGTCCCTATCTTAAAAAAAGATAGGGACAAACTCATATATCTTTAACTTATTTTAGAAGCACTAAAGCCTGATATCATTAAAATTTCGCACTTCCGGCTCAACCGGAAAATACCAGAAGTCATCTTTAGTAGCAATTTACTGCAATAAAATGGGAAATTTAATAATAAACAACTTTTGTCTCTTGATATTTTTTTCGAATCATTTCAAACAATTTCGAATCATTCTTATGTACACTTCCCTATACCGAAAGTTCATAGTTTTTGAGATACATATAATATTTTATTTAAAAAAATAGAAGATAAAAAATTTAAAAAAAAATGCAACATCATTGCTAAATTAAATGTTCAAATTGTCCACCATTCATTTGATGACATAAATGAATCCTGTTTTCAAATTCCCTTAACACATTTTCCATTTGAGCAGGAGTAATATTGTTCACCGCTCTTGTAATCCGGTCGCGGAGATCTTGTAAATCAGTAGGCTGTGTTCTGTACAATGCTTCTTTAAGGTGACCCCAATAGAAAAAAATCTAAGGGACTGATATCGCAGGACCTAGCTGGCCATCTAACTGGTCCGTACGTACCTATCCAACAATCCTCAAACGTTTGATTTAAATGATTCCTAATCCTTCGAGCATTATGGGCTGGGGCTCCGTCCTGCTGGTAATAAATGTGGAAATATTCATTTATTGGTAAATTTTCAAGAAAGTCAGCTATTTCATTGTTTAAAAACTGTAAATACTGGTCTGCTATTAGTGGATTTTCAAAGAAAATAGGTCCAACGATGCATGTTCCAATTACACCCATCCACACATTAACACCAAATCTCTCCTGGAAAACTCCTTGTCTAAATAAGTGAGGATTTTCTCTTGTCCAATATCTCGAATTATTTCTATTGAACATACCCAAATTCGTGAAGCGTGATTAGTAAGAGAAAAGTATAAACCGGCTTAAATTTGGGCGTTGCTGCACCATAAACCAATTATAAAACTCCAGCCTCCGTTGGTGATCGGCTGCATAAAGATGGTGGTGTACCTGGTAATTAAATGACTTAAATTTGTGCTTTTTTAAAATCCTTCTGACGCTTTCCCGTCTAATTCCAATATTGGAAGCAATTTTTCAAAGCAAGTATTCGGATCTACCTCAATACACGCCAGAGTATTAATCTCCGCCTCTTCACTAACAATAAACTTGTTAGGTTCTTCTTCAATTCTTTCGGTTTTTAAGTGACGGGAAGTTTTAAGCCAAGGGAAATATTTATCATATGGTTGTGCACGACCTGGATATCGTTGTCCGTATAAAGCTTTTGCTTCCCTGCGATTTTTTCTAGCTTCTCCATACATTAGCAGCACGTCAATTTGATGTTCGCGAGTAAAAAGTGGCATTTTAAATAAAAGAGAAGTAATAACACTACCACCAAACCTAAACAGTAAGAATGAATTGTCAAATTAAGCAACAATGAAAAAAATGACGTTTAAAAACAAAAGCCTGTGATAGCGCCTACCTATATTAAAATTCATAGGCACCTTTGATAAATAATAATAATAAATCACAGCACAGAAATTCACATTCTCCCTCTAAGAGTCATTACAACTGTACAGAGGGAGAATACACATGGAAAATACGTAGGACATACAACCAAACCCTGTGACAGGTGCCAATTGCCACAGGTGGGATTTCGGAGTAATCACCATCTACTCACCTGGCGCTTTGCCCACTGAGCTATCGCCGCGGCTGATACGAGTAGATGCATTGACTGATTCTATCGTTTTCCATTTATGCATCGTTCATACCTATGACATTCTGACATTCTGACATTAAACATTTAATATCTCAAAAACTATGAACTTTGGGTATAGGGAAGTGTACGTAAGAATGATTCGAAATTGTTTGTAGAATTCGAATTTCCAATTAGTTATAGTAGTCCAGGTGATCTATGTTTCGGACTGACAAAATAGTCCATAAAAGAAGTCTCAACGGTTCCATATAGAGGAAACCGTCCTGATTAAAGATCCGAGAAGGCGGAATCACGCAAGTGGCCGCATCATGTTTTAAATAAACAAATTATTTCTGAAACACCATTTTTTTCGAATTATCTCGAAAAGTATGCGTCTCACGAAAAAATATCAAGAGACAAAAGTTGTTTATTATTGAATTTCCCATTTTATTGCAGTAAATTGCTATTAAAGATGACTTCCGGTATTTTCCGGTTGAGTCGGAAGTGCGAAATTTTAATGATATCAGGCTTTAGTGCTTCTAAAATAAGTTAAAGATATCATATGAGTTTGTCCCTATCTTCACTCGTTTTCTTTCAAAAGAATTTTATAAATGACACATTTGACATCTTTAAACGCGATTTTCTCGGAAACTGTCAAAGATAGGTATAGCACATGATACATGTTTTAGTCTTAGTTTTTTCAGTAGAATTAAAAAAAATATAATAGACAGGGTATTCCATATAAAACAACAAAGTTTAGGGCATTTCCGGTCAAAAAGGAAGTGATGATCAGTCGTTTTTATAACTAAATTTTGCATCCCATTCAATGATATACATTCCCAAAATTTGAAATCGTGTAGTGTTGAATCGGGTAGTAATCTCGTGGTCACCCGGTATATAAAAAGCAAAATGGTACGTACAAAATAACAAAAACGTTGAAAAATCTAGTCTATCTAGTAGACTTTTACAAATATTTAGCTAATGAGAATTACAGTAATATAGATACGAAATATTCACTTTGTAAAAACACTCTATGTTTTCTGCATTAAATTTTATTTCACGATCACAGTATAGGCAAAAAAGCCCCATTTACTGACTTTTCTACGTTGTAAAAAATAATATTTTAATATTATTAATGATTAATATTATTGTAGACTGTAATGAGATTGTATAAATACATGATCACAAAAAAGAATAGACGAAAAGCGGCAGTTTTTTTTATTTTCTGGGACACATATTAAAATGGGGTTCTTATAATTCGATCAACCTCAGTATCATAGTTGTCCATTTCATGTACTATTTTCAATTTAAGCCTCTTTTTTTCATTACAAGCTTTTATTTAACTTGCAATGTATGTTTGTTTGTATGTATGTTCGGGTCAAATCTTGCAACTGAATTTTAAAGTAGTTATCCTCAACCGATATTGTGTCCCAAAATATCGGCAATGAGATGTTAAATTGGGATAGAAGAACATATTAATGCTTTTTTTTTATTTTCACACGGCAAATTAGGTGTCTAAATGTTGAATAAACTCTTGGGGATACACGAGTGAGTATATAGAATTCAGTTACCTGTGAGTAAACTCTGTAGTCCATGTATATTTTTAGATACGTCATCTTCGCCTCCAACACAAATTGTCGATCTGTAACCCGGCAAAGTCGGACCAATAGTGGTGGCTACTTCCAAGAGTAATGGCACTGTAACTATCATTTTGACGCCTGCGTTTTCGAACTGTCTTTTAATCTCATCTGAAAAACACTCGGCTTTAGAATATCTTAAATATGCTATTGGCATCGAAAAAAAAAAAAGTTGTCAAAGGTGTTTATATTTTTATCCAATTTCGACATATTAAAATGATGTTATTAACTCCAAAACAATAGTAACAAATAAAGTTTTATTCACTAGTGAATTATTTTTTTTAATTCATTAATTTGTCTAATGTATGTCGACAGTCTGTTATCTTCTGAGAAATTTGATATATCCATTTCCAACTTGTTTCAGCGCTTTTATAAAATTTTAAATGCAAGAAAACTCGGACAAATGTATTTGGTATTATACCTTGTACGAAACAAAAACCGATGCACGTCACCGATGACCAAGGGCGTAGCCAGTATTTTTCTTTGGGGGGAGGGGTGTCCAATGCAGGTTAAACAAAAAAGAAAAAAAAAGGTCATTGAAGGCAAGGACAAGCGCAATCCCACGACTATTTTGGTTTCTACTTGAGCATTTGGGGAGGGGGGGGGCGATCGCCCCTATCCCCCCCCCTTGGCTACGCCCTTGCCAATGACGCTAATAAATGTGTGCATTGATACAACCAGTCAGTTATATTGAAATAAAAACTATAATGAAATGGATATTGCATTTTAAATTTCTCGTTTGATATTCGTTGCTATGCAGTTGGCAGCAGATCGAAAGTTCCTGTGTTGCAGTGGCGGTGCGTGATATTTCAGTTAGCCATATCTTGAAAACGACGCATGGGACCCACTTCACTTTTTAGGTGATGACTATTCACCTCTTACAGAAAGGATTTATAGTGAAAAAATCGTCAGCAAAGTTTGCGAAAAAATTTTCAAAAACACTGGAGCACTCCCTGGGTTCTCAGTAACACTCTGTGGGATATTTGCAGTATATATTTTTTCATAATCTAGAAACAAATATAAGGAGGCGTTTTTCGATTTGTTGCAAAATATTTTTTTTTTCAAAAAGTTATGGCCATTTTAATTTAAATTTTATAGGAACATTTTGTTTCCCAAAATTAAAATGGCCATAACTTTTTGAAACAAAAATATTTTGTAACAAATCGAAAAACGTCTCCTTATATTTGGTTCTAGATTATGAAAAAAAATATACTGCAAATATTCCACAGAGCGTTACTGAGAACCCAGGGAGTGCTCCAGTGTTTTTGAAAATTTTTTTCGCAAACTTTGTTGACGGTTTTTTCACTATAAATCCTTTCTGTAAGAGGTGTATAGTCATCACCTAAAAAGTGAAGTGGGTCCCATGCGTCGTTTTCAAGATATGGCTAACTGAAATATCACGCACCGCCACTGCTGTGTTGTATTACTGTGTTATAGTTGTCAGACTTCCTCTTAATGTAAATGCCAAAACAGTTAAACACTCTGCTGGCAAGAGTTAGTCGCATCTTTGATACGTATTTTGAAAAGGTACAAGACAATAATGGTCCATTGCTATCCTAACAGCTGTTAGAAAGATAACTTAAATACAGTCCAATATATTGTTTTAGCGTGTAGCAGCAGCCCTAAACGTGAATGTATCTACGGTTATTTCTATTTCACAAACAGCAAAAAACAATATACTTTTAAAATCACCTAGGAAGTGTAATCCTACCAAGAGGGTTAAAAATACTCTAGCATTGAAAGTAAGTGCAATTTGTAACATTTACAATAATTGATATTTATCCACAAAAAACGGTAGTGCACTATTTGTAACCGAATGGTGTTTGTGTGAATTTCTTTCATTTTTATTTGTTTTTAAAAATTTCAAAATTTGCATGTGCCTTTTTCTCCTAATATTTCCTCTAATTAAAAAAATGCCTTTACTAACTTTTACTACAATTTTTTATGCTTTTTTTTTGTACTTGCATATACATTTTTAAAAGTATTTATTGTCTTAATGTTGACAAATGATTTATCTAACAATAAACAAACTCAAAGAAACCATCCATAAGTTAGTTAAAATTATTTCTAAATACTGAATAATTTTATAACAATCTGGCATCAGTGTGTACGTGTTTGATGGCGTGCATCAGTTTTTATTTTGTATGCAATATAGATTTAACCATAAACGTCTGTCAACAACTTTTAATGTGTCCTAGCAACGCCTAATAACCAGTTGAGTATCACTATAAATTGTACAGACCACTTAGTTAACGCTTTGTCAAAAATAGTAAGTAAATATAAAATTGAATTAAAAAAATATTTGTTTTGATGTACAAAAAATTAAAATTGGGTAAAATATTGTATACACCTCTAGAGTTAACTGATGTTTATGCCCTAGAAGAAATACATACTAATAAATAAAACAAGAAATCTTACTTCTCCTGATTAAACATTTAACTCACTTAGTGTATAAATACATGAATCTATTATTTACCCAAACGAATACTTACCAGGTGTATAAAGAGGATTTACGAAAGTCACAGTTAAGCCCGCTTCGATGGCCCCATGACAAACTATGGGAAATTCAGGGATGTTAGGTAATAAAAGGCCGATAACTTCTCTAGGCTTCAGACCGCAATGGCCCACAAGGGCTTGGGCGCACCTGTTGATTAACATCCTCAACATACCGAAGGTATAGCTTCGTCCAGTCGCAGCACAAGTCTAAAAACACATGAGATTTTATACAAAACATAGGATTACATGGAAAGAATCATGGATCATCATGACAAAACCAAAGTTTACAGAATAAATAACAGAACTTATAATTGGGGTCAGATTAGGTACCAGTGTCGCTCACTCTATTATAACGATTTTTACTTGTATACAAGGACCATACATACCGCTGCTGGGGCTTCTATCCAATTGTCCATGTTCTTAAAAACGTGCTCCACGAGGTTTTCGTTGGGTATTTTTGGGCAAGGACCCAAAGGACTCTTTACTACGCCATCTCCGCTCATACGCCTTACGTTTTTGCTCTGTTCTCGCCTCTCTAGGATTTCGTTTCTTTTAGAACGAGCCGAATAGTGGGAGTATTGTTGTTGGTTCTTTGTTGGAGTGACGGGTAATGCCGATAACATTCCATTTTGGAAATTTTGTACTAAGGGTGCAAGGCGTTGTCTCAATATAATCGACATTTTTTGTAAGAAAGTGGTAACCTAAGTATAATATGTATATATCACAGATGATTCTAGACCTGAAAATGAAAGATTTTCCATGATTACAATTACAATTACGAAGAAACATATTAACAAACAATTATTTTTTTATTCTTTTTCTTCGGGACTAAAATACATTTTCATGAAGATGGTTCACTGATATTAAGCATCTGTTTTTAATTTGATTATACTAATAGCACTAATGTTGCGCGTCTTCAGTATTTAGAAAAATGAACTTGTTTTAATTACTGTATTTATTAATTTTATTTATTTCAAAGAGCGTACGTATCAAAAATTATCAGTTATATTTATTTTCCATATAAATAAACATAAATAGCATAACTATACATAAATAATAGTATGTCACACAAAAAGTGTAGGTACAGACCAATCTGTACAGAAAGAAATGTTAGTAACATGTATAGACAAGCAGACAGACAGACAGAAGCACTTTTGTGGTGTTGAAAATTTGATATGCGAATATTTAAGATTTAATATTTGTTTAAGTATTATTAATTTCAGTTAAATGAAAAATGAATATAAAATTATATACCTACATATATTTAAGATAATTGATTATTCAATATTTTGGTGGTGACTTGAATACCTTGAAGGCGTTTTTTGGTCATACGAAGACCTCAGGGAAAAAACTTGGATTTTATTTTTTATTAAAAAGTCAATTTTTTAGTAAAACTGAGTTAGCAGCTCCGTCGGTTGCTCTATGGTGGGCACCATCATATACACGGTGTCAATTTGAATACCAACAGCATTTAATATTGCCTAAACTGATGATAGTACCAACATTTGGCGAAACACGTCAATATTTCTTTTTTTGTCCCATATCTCTTTTTTGTCAAAAATTGGTAGTTAACCTCATGGATGTGTGGAATGTATTTAATTTCTGATTTTTTTATTGAAAAATGATGCATTTTTATGCACAAGGATAAAAAGTTCTTAAAATCACTCGAAGAATTCACTGAAATTTTTTTAAAATTTTTTGATCAACTTTTTGGATTTTGCAAATAGTCAATTTTTTCTCAATTTTTAAAAACTGCTTAAAAAATTCTAGTTGGCTCCAGAAACAAATGGACGGAAAATTTGGGGAAACAGAAAGGAAACTGGTTACCGTAGAAGAAGAATTCCAGAATAAGTTTCTAGAAATAGAAAGAAAATTTGCAATGTTGAGTTTAGAAAAAGGAGAACAACAAGTGGTCAGTCCTACACTAAAGTCACCAGGTAGTGACATCGACAGGCTGGGTAAACACGAGTTGAGCAGTCACATTAATTAATCATTAGGTATCTGTTATATTTACTCATAGAATGATGATAAATCTAGATTTCGAAATTGGTGCAAAGACAATCATCATGGTCGCTATTGTGGTCAATGAGGAAACGCACACCCACTATGTACAGACATAACAATGTACGTAATTAATTTTATTTAATTACTCATTATCCTGTTTCAATGAAAAACAAATTAAATAAATGTAAATATTGGTACATATAATCCAACGATAAGAGAAAGTATATATGTGTGTATATATATATTTTTTTTTATAAAATATTTTTTTTATTTGTTACGGTCAAAGTTCTGCCCAGATAAATTGATACACACTGACGGCAGCAAAAAATCCACACCACTTGAAGATAACCTTACCCTAAATAGATTAATATGATTGAGGGGGAGGACAAATTATAGAGCCATGACCGTGTCAGATTTCAAATAGTAGGGACACTAGGGATACATAGCCAAAACTTGGCAATGCAAACGGGCGAAAGAATTCAGACAAATACATGAAAATACATTGAAAAAACAGAATTCTTTGTTAATAAGTTTGTGGAAAAAAGTACACTGAAGACAAAAAATCAATTTACACTTATCATAATACAAAAATTTATATTATGATAAGTGTAATATTTATATTAAAATTATGAATTAAATTATCTTATTTATAAAAAATGCGAAATGTGTATCATAAAAATAAATAATAAGAAGAAATATGTGATATTGTGTGTTCAGAAACAAACGATATATTGTGCCTAAACCAGTAACGTGGTACTGCAATAAAAATTAAATGCATACAATTAGTGAAAAATTAAGTTTATACTGTTATCAGGAAATAAACGACATTTTTTTTAGATAATATAATATTTTTATAAATACCTACGCCTATTTCTGATGACCATAACAGTAAAAAATGTAAATGGCTGTTGGAATATTAAATATTCTTAAAAAATATGCATTTTTTGAATATTTGAAATTGTTTCTTGTTTGCCACATTTGTTCTAAATATCTATTCAGACTATCTACGTATGTAATTATATAGATTAAGTTGCCGTGCAAATAGGTATGTATATAAACATAGACACACCATTTATTTTTAAAAAAACCTATCAAGGAAAGGAAGTTAAGAACCGAAAGGAAGAGAAACAAATGTAAGAATTTGAATTACAGAAGTAAAGATTTAACTTTAGGTTCCTTCTACCTTTTAACACAACGAACAGAAAATTTTAAAGAATACTCCTTTCCAAATTCACGGGCATGAAAAAACACCTATATATAGTCCAATACATATTTAACGAGTATAAATTTCTATCAAGTTGGACTATGCAATAAATGTATATATTCGTGGTTAATAATCACTTCTCTCAGTGTATTTCTGGTTACATATAAATTAAAACGTAATAAAACCTGGTACTTAGATGAATGATCACATTTTAAAATATGTACCTATTAACATCTTAACAAAGAAAGAAATGTCGTTTCATTCAAGCCGACAAATACTCATAATAACTGAACAATTATTTGAGTGTAATTCTTTAAAAGACACAATTTATGTTTCGGCAGTAATAGAGGATTTTAAAACCATGTATATGTACGTGCTATATGAAAGTTGCAATATTAAATTGCAAAATTTAATTTGAAAATTATGTTTGCAATACTTGTAGTATTGCCTGGTATTATTCATTCAAAGCTTTGTTAAAGGAAATAGCCAATGTGAGAAGTGATATCATCAAGATCAAGATACTATATACTGTTATCAAGGAACGTTAGTTCAAAGTACAAAATACAAAGGGTGTTCAACATCTAGTACAAAGAAAATGAAGATTATACGATGTGAAATACTTAATATACATACATACATATGTACCTACTTAAAGGTAAAAGTCCACCTTTTTACATATATAGCAGTGCTGTAAATTACATTTGCTGTAATTGCAATACATCACCGCAAATTACAGTCTATTGTCGTTATTTTTCTCACTAAAATATGTATTGCAGTCGTTTATTCCCGTAAATTTATAGTAATAATAGCTTAAATTATATTTACACTGTTAAATACTTATAGAGCGGTAAAATGTAATTATTTTCAAATGATAGGAATTTTATTATTTAGTACGTTTATGGTACGCTGTTTTGTGATTTATCAGGATTATAAATAGACATTTGGGTTGAAGAGGGAATACGTACATAGATACATATATATTATGTACATATTTTCAAAAATATAGTCATTATCTCATCCTATATATTTGAAATTTTAAATATGTACATGGTTAGTTTTTATAAGTTGAAGTTATTGTGAGTTTATTATTGAAATTAAAAAATTGTTCACCAGACAAAAGTTATAGAGTTTTGCATACATTTTTATACCACGATATGAGAAAAAATCATTGAACATCAGAAATCATAAAACTAAACCAAAGTGATTTTTTAAATGGAACACCCTATATATTATTGCAAATTAGAATTAATTAATCGAATTTTTCCCTTTCAAAAATATATAACATGTTTATGTTTGCTTTGGCAGGTCGCGACATATTTCACTTAAAAAATAAATAAAAAACAGTAATTACGAGTTTATTATTAAAATTAGAAAAAAGTTTTTTCAGATAAAGATATAGAGTTTTACATAAATTTTTATAACACGATATGAGAAAAACCAATTGAACATCAGAAACCATAAAACTGAACCACAGTTTTTTTTAATGGAACACCCTATATATTATTGGAACCATTGACGATTGGACCAGAAAAAAAAAGAACGAAAAATAAAAAAGAAGAATGTGCCATTTAAATAGTACAGCTATATTTCAATAATTTATATTTGTTATTAATTGTTTAGAACAAGAATAATGTTTAGCGAATTGGAAAAAATTGAATTTATTGATTTATTTTTAAAAGAAATATGTTGTGACCTAGTGAAGCTAACATAAACATGTTATATATTTTTGAAAAGAGAAAAATTTGAGGAATTAGAATTTGCAATAATATACAGGGTGTTCCATTAAAAAAAAAACACTACCTTGATTATGTTTTATGATTTCCGATGCTTAATTGTTTTTTCTCACAGCGATTTATAAAAATGTATTCAACACTATAACTTTTGTCTGAAGAACTTTTTCTAATTTTAATAATAAACTTGCAATAACTTGTCAAATTATAAAACTAACCCTGTACATATGCATGTATCAATCTGCATATTTTCGCATCCGAGGAATAGTTTTCAAAATTCCGTTTTCAACGATATGTCAAAAGTTGTCATTAATTTTCTAATGGCATTTTTCTTAAATTCAATTGACATTTTGTAGGTATTTTTCTTTTAAATACCATGATGATTTTGTTTAGAATAAAACAAGTAGAGCCCGAGAAAAAATAATAATTAGTCCGAATCTCTATCGTACATTCCAGGTACGGATTAACAAATAAATTCTATGAAGTAAAAAAAATGTTCTTGTAATGCTTCTTGATGCGCCAGCTGCGGTCCTATCCTGATATTTGAGGCCTCCGGGTCATGATTGATATCTGAGCTCTAGTAATAAGTAATTTCTTTATTTTCAGATATTAGTAAAAGTTCATAAGGTCTTGTGACTGCGTCTACAGATTGTTTACGTAAAATTCTACTTTATAAAATTTATGACAGGTATATGTATATTTTATATTTTGTTGGGAAGCCAAATTCCTTCGTTACGCCGCTGAACGTGTAACAAGCAGAATGTTAGAAAAACATCCAGATTACCAAAGTTTAGGTACAACAGTTATGTTGGACCCCGCCCACTTTCGTCAAATGACGCAAAACGTGTACGTCAACTAAATCATTTTTTGATACGGGCCAGGGGCAAAGTTCGAAATGCTACGAAACGCAAAACAAGTTCACGGGACATTGTTGACAAAAACAAAATTCTATTTGTGTCTCACGTAGAAGAAGATAAGGCGGCGAGATTAAAGATAAGACGAAGTGATGATGATTATTACGTTATGATAGACAATGACTATTATAACAGTGAACAATTTCGATATCCGATATATTGGAATTTTTAGATCACTTAATAGATATGATATAGGGTGGCCCAACAATTTTTGAGGGGACCCAAGAACCCATATTTTCTAATTAAGAGGTATTTAAATGAGAAGTGACGAGAATATTATAAAACTCATTATCGATTTATTATTATAAGAATTATTATTATTGTTTTTCATGTTTACAAAACTCATTTGAATGTTGTCATGTCATACCTGTAACCAGACTTCGGATAAACGTGGTTTTAACCTTGAACGATTCTTGTGAATGGATTGCTTCATTCATAATTTGCAAGAGGCGCATGCTCGGGTGGTCCTGAGACTGTGCAGTTTCTATTCATGGGATATTTGCACTGGTATGATAGACAGAGACCAAATATTATCGGCGAAGTACAGTGTGCCTTTTTTTTGTCAGATAATTATTATTTAAACGGAAATTACACGGTAATCGGATATATTAAGGTTTTTGAACATAAACGAGTTATTTTAACGACGTATACCCAAATATACTAAAAAAATGTCACCAATAAAACATAAGGTTTACATCCGATGCACATATATTCATGTGTAATTGATAGCCATTCAAGGTTAAAACCACGTTAATCGAAGTCTGGTCATAACATAGTTTTTATTTTTCAGTTCATTTTTGATTTCTGATACATTGTTACGTTGCGATTTGATCACTAGAAATACTTATAATAAATTTCTTATCTATTTAAGAACATTGTTTGGGTTATTTGAGATATTTAATAAAAGTGATGGACCTTAATTTAATTAAAGTCGGCAGTCAAAATTTGCCTGAAATAAAGTATGTACACACGTATACACAACGATTCATGAATTGTCCGCCAATGATATTAATTATTTAATGTAAAAAATGGGAGTTTAGTTTAATATTTTTAGATTTTAACGCATTATAACTCGCGATGTAATGATCGGATTGAGATGAACTTTTTATACTTTTTTAAATAATTACAACGCGAGTTATAATGCGTTAAAGTTTGCGTACATACGAACGTACATACTTAGGTATGTACATACGTACATACATACATATGTAAATAGTGCGTGTAATATGGCTAGTCTTTACTAAATCTTTTAGCTAATTCAGAAGTCGTGGGAGGCTAAAGTTCGAACGAAGTACTTCGAGTTGTGAGAGAATAAAGAACTCATGTTAATCAAGAACTCCGAAAGATAAGAGGCAAAGGGATTCACAAGAATCAAGCACTATAATGTCGTAATGTTATTGTGGGTTAATGGGGTTCTGGCCTTTGCTTTGGCTCAGCTACCCAATCGCAGGCATGGATGAGTCTGAGATTTGGGATGTCAGTCTCCCGTGCGGCATTTCGAAGTTATTAACTTGTTTTAAATTGTGTTATTATTGGGTTATTAGGGGTCTGGCCTGTAGTTTGCCCTGGTAGAAATCCTCCATTTATGAAGCGATTTTTCGACCATTTATGGCCATAAAAAATGATATAAAATACCCGTTTTGGATGACTTTGCACAACTTTGGTTTGAGTTTGGTTTAACTTTATATGGTTAATTTGGGTCTTTGGGGCTTATTGATTGTGAGGGCTATGGGATTAGAGGTATGAAGTTGAAGGTTATGAGGTTGAAGGTTATGAGGCTCATAACCCAATTGAAGTATCGGGTTATGAGGGTTGAATGATGAATTGAAGTATTGGGTTTGATTGGGTTCTAGAGTATTTTTTGTCACTTTTTGCCATTTTGCCTCAGCTTATAGAGCATAAAAAAAAAATTGTGACGTGAAGGGGCAAAACGGGCTTCGCATTCGGATTCAGCGACCCCGAAAAACGTATCATCCACCAAGTTTGCTCAGAGGTACATTTCACTTTTTTTTGTGGTGCTGTGTAATTATTTAACTACAATTTATAAACACAAACCTGTTCAGTTACGGACACTGTAAAACTATATGGTACCTCAATATTCATATATTTATTTAACGCAAAAAATATGTACTGCAATATATTATAAACAATATAAACTGGTATTTTATATTTTACATAAATTAGATTCGAGGAAATAATCGAAAATATACTGCACCTTTTGTAACCACTTGCTGTCAAGGTCCGTTACATCACAAATCATTCTTTCATAAGTAACTGACTAACCTATATACCGGGCATCTCAAAATGATTTATATAAGCTATGCTCCCCCTATTAATAAAGATATTGGAATGCAACAGAAACGACACCAGTTTGTTGTAGGAGGAACGTAACACAGCATTAAATTATTCTAGGAACACCCTATATACATATATGTATGTATATGTTTTTTTTTAGTTTTGTAGTAAGGTGCGTAGTAAAAAGTAAAAGTATTGACTGTAAGATATTCAAATATTGGTTGTCTTACTTGCCTAGTTCGAGGTACAAACATACATACATACATACTACGTACATATATATGTATACCCTTGGACAACTCTCTGTATATATATATACATATGTATGTATGTATGTATGTACATGTATAATGTGTACCTATGTATAATATTTACGATTAAATATAAGGCATACGCTAAATAAATACAGATAGGTAAAAAAATACAGATAGATCAAAGTCCATCATCCTACGCTTGTGTCGTGTGTAAACAAAGACTGTACATTATAAACAATTTAATAAATGAAACAAATATTTGTACATTCAAAATTTGTTGTAAACTGTTTTTCGCAGTTAAAAACAATTTCAATAGCTGTTTAATTAGTACAGTTAGAGTCACAAGCCTATAAATATATTAATTTTTATGAAATGAAATATTTATTTATTATATTTGCGATAGGGTAAACAACTTGTTTTCTTTCTTTATCTATTGTGTACGATATGTTTATTCACCGTCTGTATGTGTCTTATTAATTTTCTACGCTATTTTAATAGGATATAATATGCTTTATAATTTAAATAAAGGATTTATAATTTAAATTAATTATAAAATATATTACCACTCCTATAAATGTAACATGCTGCTGAAAGATTCGGGAAACGAATGAGTGTACTATTTTAAAAATTTATATTTGAGAAAGCTTAAATCGTATTTAAATAAAAAAAAAAATAGCCTATATTTTTAATTTGTCGTCACTGGATAAATACATATGATTAAAAAATAAACTATGAATGGCAAATATGTTGATTTTTTCGGATGTTCTGAACTGAAATCAAGTCAAACAAATTAACTACAATTTCATAATACATACAATATGTATGTAGATGTACAGAAATAACCTTCGGAATATATGTAATTAACCGCAAAACTGTAGACTTTAGATACTATTTTGAGGGTAACCTTCTTTGAAATTACGGTTTATCGTCCAAAATTCTATTAAGGTAATTTAAATATTTCTGACTGAGAACAGTTTCAAATCTATAAAAAAAAATATTTTTTGGATAAAAACAACTGGTTTAATTGAAATATTAAAATAGCGTTGAGTAAACAGGAAAAGTCTTATCGTTTGTTGTGTTGCAAAAGTAAACTGTTTTTGCGCGAACTTTGAAGGTTGCCCCTGAATTAAACGAAAGTAACAGGCGCCATTTTATAGATTTATACCATATAACATTTATCAAATAAGTTGTAATAACTACAACTGAATAAATTTAAAAATCAGTATTTTGGTGGGATCTGCTAGGCAAAATAAAAATGAACTTTTTTTGAAAATAAGGGTATATTTATACCATGCTTCATTAATTCGTATTATATTTCATACCCCTGTGTTAGTGGACTTGAAGTAAAGGTGCAAAGGTACATATAAATATTTTCAAACAATAGAAGTGTAAGCTAACGACCATGAAGTTAAAATTAGATTAACATTAAAATAATTATATTTCTAATTTAATCGGTTCTTGATTGAGAACGGTAATTGAAATAATTATCAATTTTCCTTAACAGGAGAGCATAAGACCGATTATAATTTACATTAATTATGTTATTTGTGTTCATGTTGGTCGTAATTAGAGACTTAACACCACTTCAACGTTTCTTTGTCAATATCTCCATGGCAACCACGTTCACATATTATTTGTCCCACGCTTCTTGACCATTGTTTACACTATAGTAAACAATACCTGTTTGCAAACTTTTTTATTTTGTCTATAAAAATATTTAATTAATTTGCTGTTACTGTTCCAAAACATGTGGTTCTTTATTATGTGACAAAAATATTTTAAGAAAAATAATATTATTTTAGTATTAACAAAAATAAAAAATGTTAATCAATTTCTAAGAATTGAAATAGAATATGTTGTTAGTTGTTTTTTTTTTATAAATACTTAAAAAAAAAATATTATAAAAAAAACTGTTTTTATTGATAAAACAGTTAATGTGTTAATTTCCGTAATACTGGGATCATTAATTGTTTGATAATTAACACTGAATCCATAATCAATAAAAAATGTTAATAACATATTAGCTTCTGGATTCGGGGTAAATTTTTATTAAATTAATTAAAACATGAGACAACTTACCTCAAAATAACATGTCAGTAACAAAAAAAAAAAAATAATTTACAATAAAAAACACTGTTAAAATGTGTTACAGATATGTACTGTTGTTTACAGATAACTTTTATTAATTTTCACAATTAAAACTTACCTAGAATTAAAATAGGCCAAAGTCAAAAATTAATCCAAAAAAATATCACACTAAACTCTAAAAACTATGAAATTATTTCATACAAAATATATTAAAACAAAATCGAATCGCTTCTCAAAGCCAACCTCATATAAGCGCGCACTCAAATTTGTACAGCGAACAGAACGACGGAGTGGTAATCAGGACGAATTTTTTTGACTGCAACTTCTAACCGCTTGTCGTTTTATAATAGCGATCTGAATAGTGTATTTTATTTTGTTTTCAGCATAATATAGATATATTGTAAGTAGAGTTCAACCGCGGGTGCAAAGTCCAAGTTTCTCCCGTTCTCTATGCGGCTGTAGTACGGTATATAGCAAAACACGGGGAAATTATAAAAATACACCGACTGGCGTACGCGCTAATTTTGCCGAGTAACAAGCGAATATCAACATGGCCAGCTGACTCGGCATGTGCTCTTTTTAATTTATTCCTGTGGCTCACCTTATGACTGCATATTAATAAGAATGCGTTGAAATGATGGGATTGTCACGCGTTGAATAGGCCTCAAACTAAATAAAACTATCATTCTTTTAAAATTTAAAATACAGTTACTTTGAATGCACTACATTTTGATATTTGGTCCTTTTAGGAATGGATGGTGCAGAATCCGTTATCTCCTTGTAGTGCACTTGTGGGACACGCTAATATAAAAACCGCTACCTACCTAGTGAATCACTGCATCCAAATCCCCATCCAATTTTCCACATTTAACTAGACAGTTGCTAAAAACATCAGGTTGTTTTTAAACGTGTGACTTTTTGGTATGACCTACATATCTGACATTTATAATGATCATTACGACTAGGATTCCGAATGTTTGTGTGTCCGCGTGTAAAACTCCATAAGAGTCTCCCACGTTCCAAATGGGGATAGCGTACTACTGCGTATACGCGGGCTCTGGAGAGTGTTAGGGTTAACACTTTCATTATCATAGCGTTTTATAGTGCAGAGTCCTGCGTTGCCGGACACTTTTCCGGACACTTTTCCGGACACTAATTATGACATAAATACCCTTTATGTCTCATATGACCTTTATGACATATTAACTTTATGACTACATGCCTTACGACTTGTATGACCAACGTAGTCCTGTTGACGACAGTTGACAGACAGACCGATTTTTTTTTAATCAACCTTAAAATATTGACGGTTTAAAACATTTCAGGCCTATTTAGTCAATACAAATTTTTAGAAACGTTTTCATGAATTTACACTTCACTACGTAATAAATAAAGTAATTAATAGCATTTCTAAAACACACACACAATGTGGGCCCATTAAGAAAGAGAACACGTCTGTACTTTTTTAATTAATAACCAATATTGGTGTTTAAAAAGTAGTGCACAACAAATTTTAATTTTTAACAAAATTAGCATGAGCGTGAGATTTACGAGGTGTGGCTATTAAATAACCGAACTGATGCTGCTATCAGCGCGCTGCGAGCGTGTCGTGACAACTTTGAAGAGAACTATGTCTGGTGATACTTTCCTCCTCCTGAACTCGCTGGACAAGCCAGTGGTTCGATCAGTTTGACTGTAGCAGTCGTTTGAATAAGTCTACGCACCAGTGATGCGTCGAATAAATGTGTTCAGATGGAGCAACTGGTTAATCTCAAGTTTCGTGTTAGACTGGAGAAAACTTTTACAGAAGCTTATGCAATATTAAAAAAAAGTGTACGGGAATCAATGTTTATACACGCACACAAATTTTTGAATAGTTTAAACGGTTTAAAGAGGGACGTGAAATGCCCCGGACGGCCCTCAACGTCAAAAACGGACGAAAACATTGAAACAATTGGTAAATTAATCCGCGAAGATCGCCGTCTAAGCATCCAAGGGCTTGCTCAAATAACAGGAATCGACAAAGAATGTGTTCGCCAGATTTTGCATGATTCGTTCAACATGGGCAAAGTTTGCGCAAAAATAGTGCCAAAACTCCTGAGCAAAATGAATCAAGAATGAACATTTGCGTTGACATTCTAAACAACATTGACACTGATTCAGGATTTTTAGACACGGTGATTACTTGTGATGTCAGGCGCTGAAGGGGACAAGATTCGAAAGTGTGGAAGCGGTAAAGCAAAAGTGACGGAGGTTCTAAACCGGCTGACAGAAGCAGACTTGCAGCACTGCTTTCGACAATGAAAAAGTCGTATGGAGCGGTGTAGAGATCGCCAAGGGGAGTACATTGAAGGCAAAAAAAAGTTGCTACTGTAATTGGTAGCGAATAAACAGTATTATGACAGCAGTTCGGTTATTTAATAGCCACACCTTGTACAGTTTGATTTGCAGTCTCCCGATATTTTCGTTGTAACAATGTATTAAAACCGCCTGATAATGAATAACGTTTTACCACGAAAAATAGTAATGATTAGAGTTTATGTACGTGGCTTTTATAAAATGTATTGTTATTTTATTATCTACACCGTATAGGTTAGTACATGGACGGTGCATCGGTAGGGCAGATGGGTACTGAACTTCAATGGGTCTCAGCCAGTCCCCTTAAATAACTTTTTTAACAGGGGGGGGCTTAAAACTTTTGTTTACATCGTAATGTACAAAAGTCAAAATTGACTCGCCTTTTCAATAAAAATACAATTTTGCAAAATAATATACTTAATAAACATTGAAAACAAACCAAAAATCTACGCAAGCAAAAAAATAAAAAATCGCTTTAGGAACTCGCATTTTACAAATAGGTAACATGATTTATAATATTTTACAAATCATATATCTATTAAAAAAGCAAACGATAAAGCTACAACACAAAACAGTTACACACAGTGGCGGCTGTGCTCTTTTAGCTTTAGCCAAGCTTTACTCAAAAACTTTGGCATCCTGTCTCTCGAAAAATAAACAATTTAGTGCATACGATTATATAAACGTTTCGAGTTAAAATTTATCCACCTATTTTTCACCTACATAACGAAAATGTATCAGATCAGCCCTAAAAGTATGTTAGAAAGTTGCATTTTTTGCAAAAGGCCATATTTGAAAATATTTATGTGACGGCATTTACAAATAATCGAGTGTAATATTGTTATTGAAGCGAAAACAAACATATCCAGTGCGTATCTAAAGTTTTAGGAAAGTACCATAAGTTAAAATGAGTAACAGTAGTGATGACTCACATGATTTCGAATAATGTTCAGACATACCCAGTGGCGGAGCAAGGATGCCTAGGGCCCTTGTGCAGATAAATTATTTGGGCCCTCAAGTCACATTAAAAATACTTGTTTAACGAAAAAAAATTATTTTACGAAAACAAACAAAATATGGGGTTTATGGTTTATTTCATATTTCACACATAAAATAATAACATTATAAGAAAAAAAACAATAGACATTCTAAAATACATAAAAAAATAACAGGAATTAGTACCATTTCTTAACAAGCTTAAACATTTCGCATATATATATCTCATCTTAGCTAGTAAATCATTTTATAATAAATGAATTATATAGTAAATTAATTAAATTTAAAATAATTTTCATACTATCACAGCATGACTTTTTTGCTGTTATACTATTATAAATTATTGTCTGTGGGGAATTTGGCGACCTTCTTCTCTGTTAGTTTTTTGGTTAGTTGGATTAGGTCCAGGAATAAATAACAAACTATTTGATTTCTGCCAACGTTTCGGCAACGTTTCGGCAACATATAATAATGTAGTATCTACATTATTATGTATAAAATTGTAGTGATCCCTGATGAAGGAGAAATAAAGCTCCGAAACGTTGGCAAAAAATCGAATAGTTTGTTATTTATTCCTGGACCTAATCCAACTAACCAAAAAACTAATATATAATTGTATTCATGATACCACGAACAATAATCATTACAGCAAAATATACAAAGAAGTTTGTAAATTGAGTAGAACGAACTTATTATTTTTATTTAAAAAAGTGTCATGTTTCATAGTTTTGTTTGATGTATTTGAAGGTAGGCGAAAAAATGTTGTATACACACTGGTATAAAGGCATTAGCAGTCCGAGGCTGTGTTTGTCGCCTGAGCTGCTTGAGCGTAACGAGCTACTTTCTGCCCTTGTGGCGTAATATACTATTTTTTCGGTCTAAACTCCCTCTAAAAAAATATTCCCTTACTGTCAGGTCTAGTAACGGAACCTTAGTAACGAAAAAAAAATAATATATATTCGAAATTACTCGGCATCAAAACTATATTTTTCGGCATCAAAACTTGCCACAAAAATGTAAATTTTTGAACAATCACAGAAAAAAATATTTATTGGTGATGAAGGAATGAACAAATAATGTACATATCGAGTATATATATCCTCAAAAATAAGTTGATACAAAAAATATTTTTTATTTGTACGAGATATCATTTTCTTATTTTGTAATTGCGAAGATTTTCAAAGAACAACTTTGTCAGATCACGACGTCTGAGTAAAAATTCTGGAGTTTGTAGAAAAAGAGGTGACGCAGTAAAATATCAATAAATGTATTGCCAAATTCGGTAATACAATTTGGTTATTTAAAATGTAGATATGTACATAGGTACATCACCCCCACCCCCTTTTAAAAAAAAATTTAAAATTATTTTATTGTGTTTTTTTTTGTTTTCTACCCCTGTTAAAAGAAAAAAACAATTTAAATTTTTTCACGGTTTTTCTAAGAATTCAAGTGTTAAACCAAATTAATTTGTTTAAATGCTCAGTGTGCTTTAAATGAATAGTTATAGTTAGGGTTCGGAATGTTTGTCGTTCGCTTGTTAAACTGCGTAAGAATATCCTGCCTTCCTGCACCGGGATGGCGTACGACTGTGCATACGCGGGTTCTGGTACCTTAGCAGGATCGGTCAGTGGCGTACGTATGCCGGGACAAGAAATACTCACGTATACAATTTGCAATCCGCTTAAAAACACGGTTTATACTTTCATTATCATAGAGTTTTATAGTGCCGAGCGCATTGTAGCACACATTTCCGAACCTTAGTTATAATGTTATAATTAGGGTTGGCCGATCGTGCCGCAATATAGCGGAATGAGAGAGCGCAAACGGGCCATTGGGTTTAGTCGTTTCGCCCGACCGTCTGGCAGACTCTAGCATTATTATTAGTATTTTCGAGGTATTTATTTCGTCGGCGTCAGTATTACCTTATTAATAAAATGTCACATGTACCAATATCTAACAAACTACAAACGACAAAGTGAATAAATCGGTGATTTCGAAGGTCCGTTTTATGATGACATTACGGCATGACCGTATTGTGTAGTCTTTAAGGAAAAACTGCTGTGTAGGAACAAACGTGATTGTACCCGTCACATAAAGAGGGTGAAACATAAAAATAAAAAAGAGGATATGCCCTTGAGAACTCAGGTTATGTCCGACTTACTTTTAATGCTAAGTTCCTGTGATGTACCCCTGAATGCACTCGATAAACAACCATTTCGTGAGTTCTGGAACAAATGCGTTCCAGAGATGGCGTCGCCAGGTGGCACAACGGTACGTAATAGTGATGTAACGAATGTTAGATTTCTCACATTTGCGAATGCGAATGCGAATATTCATATCCAATATTCGCGAATGTGAATGCGAATGCGAATGTTGACTTTCAAATAAGGCGCGCGCAAAATGTCATACAGGTTTGACATTTCGTGTCAGCCATGTTTAAACCGAACATAGCCGAGCCGTTACAGGTTGAATGAACGAAGCTAGTCACATTAAAATCGTTTTTTCTCGTTAAACGTATTCAATATATATATAGACATCCAAAAAAAACGTCATCAAAGTTGGCAGATAAAAAAGACGTATTTCTATTCTTAATCGAATTTATAACCTTATTTACTTGTCAAGACTGTCACATCATATGACAGGCATTGTTTATTTTACAAATTGTGACAGTCACTTGTCAAAAGTTTGACATAACCGAAAAGCTTAGACATGACCGCTATTTCCATCTCTCATTCATAGCCAGAGTTGATGACGTTTTTTTTTTGGATGTCTATATATCTAATACTCCTATATTGCTGGTGCCCGTAAGTGGAGGTGTCACGGGGTAAGTGAGACAGCAAATGACTACTTGACCTGTTGTGCGCAAGCATCACGAGTCTGGTGGGGCAATTGGCTGTGTGTGACGCTATAACTGATGCACGCTTGTAGGCATGTTTAATTCTCGGGCATGCGCGTAAGACTCGAAGTAGTTACGAGAGAGAGACAGACGCATATATGTCTGCACCGCGTGGTGATTTCGTCCATCTCCAGACCCCTACTAGCAATATAGGGGTATTATATATATGGTATTCAACGTACGTTTCAAAACCGTATTTAAAGGTTGACGTCAGCAATTGTGATTTCTAGAAAACGAATATTCCAGTCTTTTATAAACATATCTTTTATTAACAGATCCTCTATTTGTATTTCTACGATACCGGCATAATCGGGGTCCATTTTCAATGCTTATGGTAAAAATTACCATAAAACCCATAAAACAACAAAACATTTGACAAAAACTGGAAACTGATGAATTATATACCTAACCTTACAATCTGTGGCATCTTTACATTTTTCCCTGTCCAACAAAGATCTTGCAAGAAAAAGACAGAATAAACGGTTCAAACACAAGTCCCGGATGTTTTTAAATGTGATTCAACTCGCTGGAAGAATAACGACACCGGTTAACAAGAAAATGCAATGTTTTGGAACGTGTTTGAACTGTATTAACAAGAAAAATTGTTTGTTCAAGACTGTTCCATAATCAATTTTTTATTCAAATATTATAAGTAAATAAAAAATTATAAATCATATCAGTTTATTATCATTCCATATCCATCCAATCCATATATAATTTCCTTTTTGTTTGTCAAATACATTCGCCAAATATTCGCATCGTTTCTTGCGAATACGAATGCGAATGCGAATGGCAAAAAGTATGCCAATATTCGTTACATCACTAGTACGTAACTATCTACCCACTGTACGCAGTGACTTACTAAAGTGGATTACAAAAGTATTAAAAAAATAAACTGTAGTGGTTATGTATTGACGAGACAACAGACTGTAAAAAACATTGCATTCTAAATTTTATATTACGTGTGAACTCCTTGAACTAGTAGTTAGTAGTACTAACTAGAAGAAGCCAGTTACTAGCTGGCTGTTACTAGCACACTGTTATTAGCTAGCAACAGAGTGTAATGTAGTGATGGTAAGACCCGGCTCTTTTTAGCGACCCGGTTCATACCAGATCAATCATTGAAAAGACCCTTTCACGATGACCCGTTCATATGACCCGTTCTTGTAACCGATTCAAACAAAATGCAGTAGCGTGATCCAGATATGTAGGTATGTTTTTTTCACTCGGTCGATCACGATCGAGTTCGACAATAATCGTATTTTTCGCGTATTTCGCGTGCATAATAAAATTCAGTAATATTATTTTATCTTTATACTATCGTTTCATTTCTATTCCGATTCGTCAAAAAGTAATTTTTGTCTATCCGTTAGTTAAACTTTTGCGTGTACCAGTTGCGCGCAACATGCACAGAACGCGCCAAACTCGCCTTAAGGGGGACTTCTACCTTGATACATTTGAAAAATTCGATTTTTTTTTTCATTTTTTGTATGTCAGAAGAGCGATGTCTTTACGGACCAGGCATTGCAGACTGACGGTAAATATAAGCCCCTTTGAATAATTCACATTTTAAACTTTAAACGCGTTTTTCTCAGAATCACCTCATCTCAGTAAAAAAACATTTCTCCAGGGTCTGACGAGCCGGTTTTTCGATAAAAACATTTAAAAAAATGTAATTAATTTTTTTCTAGAAAAAAAATTGCAAAAAACACAATTTACATATAAATTTACCGCCATTTTTGTAATTTTGCAATAATCAAAAAAAATATCTCGTTGTTCCCTGACCAAAACACGACTGATTAAGAAAATATTTTGTATTTCTGTTTCAAATCAACACAGAGGGTGCTACAATGTCAGCCGTTTAGACGGAAATTTTCGCGGCCTTCAATTTGCGATGTTCTGGCGGTCGCCATTTTGGATTTTTCTGATTAAAAAAAAAATGTTTTTCATGTAAAAATTATTGAATTATAATTCGCAAAAAAACGGCATTTGTTAATGTTAATTATTTCCCCCACGAAAAAATAATACAAAAATGACTAAAAAATGACATCTCAAGGTAGAAGTCCCCCTTAACTTAACACCGACCACGCAAGTTAAGCGCGTTCTGTCAGGCTTTCATTCGTTCACCCGGTTAGGGTCACAAAAACAATCACGGATCCTGCAACCATTCTATCGTTCTCGCGATTTGCTATCATTCTCCGATCATTCGTTCATATGAACGATAGGGTCACAAAGCGTGATTGAATCAATCACGGATCATCGAGAAGATCCGTTCACTATGAACGGGTCGATCATGAACGACACATCTCTAGTGTAATGGCAACACAATTACGAGGGTGATGTTGGAGACCCTCGAACAACTGTCTGCGAACAACTGTCAACAAGTCAGGTGGTGGTATTTATGACCGATGGGGCCTCCACGATGCTATTAGTAGGCCGTTTGCTTTCAGAACGCGGTTGCAGGTTTTTGTATGTTACGTGGAAAGTGCATGCTTTACATCTTGTAGTGAAACTATTAGACTGTTTTTCCAACGTTGACGCATTAATAGCGGGTACAAAAAAGTGTTCTTAAAATCCACTAAAAGTCTTCGTGAGTTTCACAGCAAATGTCCTGGTATTCCCGAACCACCACATTCGATTTTTACTCGTTGGCGAACATGGTTGAAAGCTGCTTTTTATTATGCCGAACATTGCCAGCAAATAAGAACTGTTATTTTACAATTCAATCCGAAGCTGCAGCTATTAAGGAGAGCTAGACCAAATTTCAAAATGTGTCCATTGAAACAGTTTTAAAAACTATTCATAGTAACTATACAGGTTTGTATGACGCCATATAAAAATTACAGTGCGTTGTCGTTAGCCGGAACATTACAAATAGTGGACGCAGTAAATTCGCTGCTACAAGCTATAGGTGATGCAATAAATGAGCGAGTTAAAAATAAGTTTAAAAGTGTATTAAAGAAATATACCGGTTTTACCAAATTAAGACAAAGTGATGGTAAATCTACAGATCTGTTAAGTAAGCGGAAAGAATATTTTAATTATGTCTGTATTACATCAATAGAAGTCGAACGGTCGTTCTCAAAATATAAGCATATATTTTCATCACAGCGAACAAGACTCTCGATGACAACTAAAGAAACTTTTTTTTTTTGGGAAAAAGTTTTTCCGAATCTCACTATTAAATACGGTGATTATATGGTGATTCGCTGAACGCTAAACCCAAAGCGAGGCAGCAACGCTAGCCGGGTTTGCGTTTCGGAGGTACCGACCCGTGAAAGTTGTCGGACAGAGGCAGAGGGGGCCAGAGGGGAACAGCCACGCGACCCGCAGCGGGTTCGAGTCCGCCAAAACTGGCAACCATAGGACAGGGTGTACTGTGTGAGTGTATCGGGGGTTAGGTGGAAGAGCGCCGAAGTGGCGAACCTCGCCCCGTAAAATATCAAGGCACAAAAAAATACTATAATCAAATATTATAATAAATATTATAATCAAACTATTATCTATATTCAGCTTTACAGTGATTTTAACTATACTTCGTGATATTATTATCTTCTTCACTTCCTGATTAACCAAGTTACGTCATCAAGGTAATTAGGAGGGTATGTTTTACATACATATACGGTTATACAGTGTCGATGTATTGGTTTTGTTACTATATTTAATTTTAATTACTTTCTTGTATTACATGTATTATTATTATATTATGATGTGTACGCCTATGTCCCACGGCACACCTCAACCAACTCTAGTTATAATTTATAACTTATAACTATTGCTAACGTATATTATGCAAAGAATACGTGTTCAACAAGTTAACAATGTTATCAGACATATTGTCAGTTGCTGTATATTATGTACATACATATGTATATGGTGAAAACTACATGTATTATGTACACAATATATGTATATACAACCATATAGGGTGCTTCACAGTGAGTGGCCTATTAAGCGTTTTGGGGAACTATAAATAATAGGAAGTTGAAATTATATCAGAGGGTTTCAGGAATGCTCTACACATCTAAAATAATGGCGACTTTCTGGGTCTTCGGATAAAGCGAAGTTCCTCGCGAAGAACTTCGTTATTTTAAATGGCCTGCTATATATGGCTTTAGGTTTCTGCTCATTAATATGATGTTACTTTAATAATCACTATATGTATATCTCCAAAATGGACAGTGTATGAGATATCTCAATATTAAAAGAAAACAAAAATGAAATTATAAACTTGTAGAAAAAAACTAATAACTTTCACAATGGCAAAATTTTATGGTTACTTTTTTTACCATGTAAGTAAGTATGATAGGTTAAGTTTACGGTCAATTAGTCTAGATATACAGATAATTTCACGGGGTGTTCAAAATGGAGGATCCAACTTGGAAAGATTTTGTTCTTTATTGCAGTGGCGGTGCGTGATATTTCAGTTAGCCATATCTTGAAAACGACGCATGGGACCCACTTCACTTTTTTAGGTGATGACTATACACCTCTTACAGAAAGGATTTATATTGAAAAAATCGTCAGCAAAGTTGGCGAAAAATTTTCAAAAACACTGGAGCACTCCCTGGGTTCTCAGTAACGCTCTGTGGGATATTTGCAGTATTTTTTTTTTCATCATCTAGAAACAAATATAAGGAGACGTTTTTCTATTTGTTGCAAAATATTTTTTTTTCAAAAAGTTATGGCCATTTTAATTTTAATTTTATAGGAACATTTTGTTTCCCAAAAATTAAAATGGCCATAACTTTTTGAAACAAAAATATTTTGTAACAAATCGAAAAAACGTCTCGTTATATTTGTTTCTAGATTATGAAAAAAAATATACTGCAAATATTCCACAGATCGTTACTGAGAACCCAGGGAGTGCTCCAGTGTTTTTGAAATTTTTTTCGCAAACTTTGCTGACGGTTTTTTTCACTATAAATCCTTTCTGTAAGAGGTGTATAGTCATCATCTAAAAAGTGAAGTGGGTCCCATGCGTCGTTTTCAAGATATGGCTAACTGAAATACTGCTGAATATCACGCACCGCCACTGCTTTATTGTGATGCTTATTTTAAATAGAACGTACTATATTTTATGATTCTTTTCGTTTACTTTATTCTTTCCTCGTATCCTTTTTCAATGCATTCTATATCACTCTATATACCCAAAATGTACCGTTTCCAAGTTATTTCAATTTACTTAACAAATTGGTTATGAGATCAAATTAAAAAAAATATATCACATCTTTAACCCATTAACGCCCAAACAGACACAATTTTTCGTCCTTTTTGGAGCGTCAATCTCGAAGGGAAATTAATGAATTCACTCAATAAAAAACCACTTATCCTAATGTTTTCGGATGTGATCTTCGATTTCAGAATTGTGATTAAATGCTCTAGAAAAAAATATGGCTGACTTTATGGAGAAAAGTACTGAACATTTGGGGATTTCTTTTTATATTTTTTTTAGTCCAAAAAGTACTCTAACTTACTCCGGATTGTGGAGGGAGGTGGAGGCAATAGTTGGAGTTGATGATAGGATTTTTTTGCCGACCTCAACTGACTCAAATCTTTTCAAAATGGCGGACATTGCATAAAATCTCATGAAACATGAATTTTTCTCTAGTATTAACGAGAAAATAATGTTATTGTGAGTTTTTCGTGATCCACAGTAATTTTCTTCAATCAAAACAATACTACAGAACATGACTTGACTAAATTTTCTATTTTCAATGATGGCGGATTCAAAATGGCGGCCGGATTTCTCAAGAAATGGAGCGTTTTTCATTATAAAAAAGTAAATAGGAGTTTGTAATTATACTTTTCCTATGTCATCCCATGTTTTAGTAAAATTTTGAGTTATTCCTGGTGAAAAAAGTCTGAATATTTTGGTCTGAAAGTTAATGGGTTAATCGATTATTTTAGCAAAAGTAATACATTTTTAATATAATTATTAATTTACAATTCCAATTTATTTCTCTTAAAACTGAAATACTCGTATAACTCCCTATATACCTGTATGTACATATGCGAGTACAGAAGAATGTGAAATAAGCGCCTACCCAATTAAAATACATATGTCATAAACCATTGGCGATTTGGATCGAAGGTTATCTTCTTTGTCTTACTTCCTTAACTTTCACGTTTCCTTAACTACGAGTATGTATATTCAGTGACGTGCATGGGAGAAAATATTTTTGGTTTTCTTGGGATTTGTTATTCTCTGCTGAAGGCTAAACTTGAAACAGAAGTATTGTTTTAGAAATTAAATTTGTTTCTTTATAAAGTAAAACCAGAGGTCTCAAAGCTCTTAAACTCGGCATATAGAACTATTTGATATTACTTAGTGTATCTCTCGACAATATATTCAGCATGTTTACAGAGAACAAATACATATACATACTCGTATAGGTTAATCTTTTTATTTGTGTTTATGAAAAGAGATAAAAATCAAATTATATGCGTCCACATTTCCATGTATGTCATTCAATATCAAACCTTTTATTTTACAAACCGTTTCGAATCTATGTAGATACTAAATGATGGTAGATACTAAAGACAAAAGTTAACACGAAATCATTGTTTTAAATTAGTCAGTCGTACCTACAAATAGTCGTTGCAACAATGAAGCTAAGTCTCGTTATAAACAGTAATAATATTCAAAGGAAAACATTTTCTGGGAAAATTTTACCGTTATTCAACCACTTCTGATAACGGCAAGGGTTTTTGGATTATGTCCCATTTCCTACAAGAAGATGAGTTGCTTTTGCATTCTGGAATGGTCTTTCATGTACACATTCTACAGCTATTTAGTCATAAGTAGTGCTAGTAAGTCTTCACTATATTTTTCATGTTTTATGCGGTTTTTTCACATAAAATTGGTTTGGAATTTTCCTCCGCGAGACAGCATCGTAGCTACAGGGGTGGTGGAGCGATTGGTCTCTTCGGTTTTAACAGTATCTAATATGTATTTAACAGTATGTAATATCTATATCATCCGTTTATGGTACTTATACGTACATATGTTATCAAGATGCATGGTGCTTGATATTTTAAGTATAAAATTACATACGTATTACTATATTCACACAATTTTTACTTTTTTCAGATTAACAGTATTATAGCCTTAACCAATTCAAGTAAATACAGGATGAAATCCATAATATTCATAACTACAGTTATAACTTTTTTCGCATTAGTAGAAACCTTCGATATTGCTGTATGGAGTTCAACAAAGCACACAATAGAATTTGATTATTTAAGGGATTACTTGGGATTCTATCTTCTCTACTACATAATTGTTGTCCAGGAATTCTTTTTTTGGCACCTGATTTTCTTTGTGAAAATTAGAATTTCTCTATTGAACGAATATCTGTTACTGGAAGATCAAGAAGATAAGAAATGAACAAATTTAAAATTAGTTAATATTTTTGTGGATACGTTCAGTATGCGCAAGGACCCTCGAAAGATATCTAGGCCGATTTTTAAGGAGGTCGTTTTTGGAGACGACCACTGTGTTAAGCTTTTGTAAGTCGATTTTCACAATTCCAGTCTAATTATAGTCCGGTCAGTAAGGAAAATATTTACCCAAAGCCTTAAAAAAAAAGGTAAAAATAAACGGAAAGTTCGAAAAGTTAGATTTACGAGGTGTGTAAATTAAGACTTACAACGTAATGCCCGATCTAGCAGCACTGAGGAGACGGGACTTGGAACGGCGGTATATTAATATGTGATGCACATTCAGTACAAGTTTGAACTTTTGAGATTCATTTGTTTGTTCTTTGTGACTGTTTTCGTAAACCGTTTTTTCCAGTGCGTTTTAAAAAATGAGTGACATTAATTTTGAGACTGTGTGATTTGGACATAGCGCAACGGATACTTTTGCAACGGTTACAAAACTTCAACACGCGTACGGAGACAGTGTTTTTTTCAAGAGCCCATGTTTTTCGGTGGTTTAAGGCATTCTCAGAAGAAACAGAGTCGATTGAAGATGAACCACGCCGCGAAAGGCCTTCATCTTCAAGAACCGATGAAAATGTCGATAGAATACGGGATCTTGTGCGTTCAGAGCGTCGCGTCGGTTGCCAACAGGAATGCTCGGGGAAGAGTTAAATTTGAATCACACCACTGTTCATCAGATTTTGACTAATTGAGGATGAGATTTGCGCAGATGAAAAATCTGCTCAAAAATGGTTCCAAAAAACCGTTCGCAGCAACAAAAGGACATCAGGAGAGAAACGTATCTTGAATTTTTGGAATAGATTGAAAATGATCCCCATTTTTATGGAACGTGGAACGTCATTACTGGTGATGAGACTTGGGAGTTCGAATACGACCCGGAAACCAAGCGCCAAAGCATGGAATAGCACACTTGGCAACTCTTGAAGACCCAAAAAAGCAAGAATGAGCAAGTAGAAGATCAAATGCCTACTGATTTTCTTTTTTTGACAGTCAGTCCACAAAGAGTTTGTGCTTCCAAGCCAAACAGTACCTAAATTTGGCAAACTTTTAGTCAGTCCACAAAAAACACTTTTACAGACACGTTTTTGAAAAACTTCGAAAAAGGGTTATGCATGTGAGACCAAACATCAAGAATAACTGGACGTTGCATCACGACAATGAGCCCTGTCACACAGTCATTTCAGTAAACGAGTTTTTAGCCAGTAAAAATATTCCTGTGGCTCCTCAGCCTCCTTATTCGCTGACTTGAGTCTTTTCTTTTTTCTCTTCCCGAGACTGAAAAAATCACCTCAAGGAACGTCATTTTGGGACCATAGAAAACATTTAAACGGTTGTAACCGACCAGCTGAAGGTTATTCCAGTATATGAGTTTCCAGCACTGCTGTGAGGAATGGAATAACCGTCTCCAGCGCTGTGTGGCTTCCCATAGAAGTTATTTTGAAGGAGACAATACTGAATTGTAATTTTGTTCAGATAAAAAAAAATAAAAAATCAGCCTCATTACTTAATTTACATACCTCGTAGATGGTTGAAAAAACGTACTATCCAATGAGCGATTCTTTGGCAAGGTGCGAGAGCTGTATTTCGATAGAAATTTTAAATAAAAATCGTTCTTTTGTTGTACACAGGAGGGGAGGGGCCGGTTGTTTTGTTGTATATTATTGTGAATTAATAAAGATATTCATGTGACGTTTATAAATGGGGTATTCCACGTCAAGTCGGACGGTCAAAAAAATATTTTTGCTCGAAACCTGGAAATTGGAATTGATGGCGATTCCTTCGAAAAGTACTCACCAAAAAATTTGGGCCTCCTAGACCCACATGCCTAGCGTCAGTAGCAATTTGAAAATTGCAATTTTCGTTTTAATGCCAGGTTTTCAATCTTCATAGCTAATATACGTGATAGAAAAAAAATAACCGAAGGCATAATTTTGTGTATTTTTTTGACGCAGAATCGTTTAAAAATAAAATCAAAAATTTTTTTAACCACTTTTTTTAAGGGATGAAAAGTTAAAAAAAATTCTCAAAGGACGCCGCAATTTTTTTTTATTTTCATTTTTTTATTTATCTTTTTTTGTTAGATCGCCGCTATCGCCATAATGAACCTTTTTCTCTTTTATATCATAACATAGTATAAAACAAAGTCGCTTTCCGCTGTCTGTCCCTATGTATGCTTAGATCTTTAAAACTACGCAACGGATTTTGATGCGGTTTTTTTTAATAGATAGAGTGATTCAAGAGGAAGGTTTATATGTATAATACATGCATAATATAGTAGAGAAACACTGATAATTTTAGAGGTTTCTAATGCGATGTCGTAAATAAACACATTTTTTTGCGCTTACATTGCAAAGGCTGGCTGAACCCTACGATATAGATCAAAATAATGTACTACAATATTGTACACCTTGAAAAGGTCTACAAAAAAGTCCGCGATGGTATATGTCTATCTCTTAGGGATAACCCACAATAACCATTTTTTATATTTCCGTGCGAAGCCGGGGCGGGTCGCTAGTAATAAATAAAATTAGGAGCTACAGACGTAGTGCTATGAGTATTCGAGCAAGCTTGCAATATAAGAACACAATTTTAACTGTATTGCAGTTGTATGAATGGCTAAAAAACACAGACAGATTAACAAACATAAATTTTGAATATTTTGATACCAAATCTTATAAATTAAATGAAGAAAAATTGAGCAAAAGATTTAACTTCTACAAAAAGAAAAAAAATCAATAAAAAATAAGCAATAGATATACAAAATGGATTTGTGCGAGCGAAAACTCACTCTGTATCTAATTATTTTGACGATTACCAAGTTATTTAAAAAATATATTATGATATTAGACATATCTAAGTTTTTTTAATTTCTTATTTAAAAAATATTAATTTAATAGAGGAATTAAAAAAGTTGTTCGACTCATTGGATCCATCATTTTAAATTTTTAAAAATTGACCACAGATTTAGAATCAGACCCTGAAAACTCTTAGATACATTTTTTTTATTTTATTTATTATATAAAAGAGAAAAACGTTAATTATGGCGATACTGACAATCAAACCCATCTTGCGTCGTTTATTGTGCAAGGCCCATCTCGGAAAAAATTATAAAGGAAGCTTAAAGCATAAACTTTTTTTTAAACAAAAAAATTAAAAAAAAAAATCGCGGCGTCCTTTGAGATTTTTTTTTTTAACTTTTCATCCCTTAAAAAAGTGGTTAAACAAATCCGAAAAATTTTGATCTTATTTTTAAACGATTATTTTAGAAAGATTGAAAACCTGGCGTTAAAACGAAAATTGCAATTTTCAAATTGCCACTGACGCTGGGCATGTGGGTCTAGGAGGCCCAAATTTTGGGTGAGTACTTTTCGAAGGAAGCGCCATCGATTCCAAGAGGTTACGAGCAAAAATATTTTTTGACTCTCCGATTTGACGTGGAATACCCCATATGTATACGTTTATATTTTATATTTTATAGGTTTTGACATTTTATAGGTTCTGGGGGCAGGAGAATTCAAATATCACAATTTTAAGTCAAATAACGATTACAGAGGTCATTAAGCTCATTTAGGGTCATTGACATAAAAGTCATGGGTCATAATGATCATATGAGCGATACAGTTCCTAATGGTCATATCGGTGAACTCATCTATTACTACAGATTATAAAGACCAGAAAGGTTATAAATATCATACATGTCATATTGGTTATATGTAAATGTCATATTCAAATACATATCACATTTTTAAGAACATAACTATATAACTTTTTAAATAGTTATAACCTGTTTTTAGCGGTTTAGTCTATTTAAATGTGGAAAAATTGGATATGGAAATAATATTTTCATTTGTAGCGCTTTCTAAATAGTTATAGCAAAAAAAAAACAAAAATATCTAAATTGTTTTCATTTTTTTTTTAAATACAGACCCCACCTTTTACAAAACAATTGCTACTAAACTACCTAAATTCAAATATATTTTATGTTACGTATATTTTACAAAATACACATAGAGCAACAAAACAGTTCTATCACAGAACTAATAGGTACTTGTAGTGGGATATTACACGTGTCTCTGTTTCGTGTCACTGAAAATACTGGAAACCATTATCGCAGATAAATTTGCAATATTCAAGCGTTTTGGCTTATAAATTAAACTATGTACGATATACGTAAAAACTATTTACCATATACTATTTTTACAATAATTTAAGAATTTTTTATATACTTATCTTATGCATTTCGAAGACTGTATTAACTTTTTGATTAAAAAATATTTGAATATATTTGAAAACAAAAATAGCTGAAATAATAAGAAATGTACTAATACACCTACTCATATTATATCTATATTTTTCAGCCGAAAGGATAAATACTGTGGCAAAATTGCATAAAAATATAACCAGTTTAGTGGAGTCAATAAACAATTGTGTTTCAAACGGAATAGTTGTAAGTATATCACTACATTTCAGTTAATACTTATGAATTTGGAAGAATGTCCGGAATATGTACTATTTGGCGGCCGGTAGAATGTGAAATTCTCTATCTTTATATCCGAACATGGGACCCATATCATATTTTAGAAGGTTATTAGTAGGGTCCGGAAAATGTGTTACAACGCAGGGTCGGACTTTGAGATGATATGAGATACCAAAAAAACCTTGCGTCATTCACAAACACAGACTGTCTTCAGTGCTTGAGCGAACATTGCCACAACCAGTAGTCTTTCTGCATTTCTCCTCGTTAAAAATGTCTAAAGTGAATATGGTCGACAATGTTATGATTATGATTATGATATACAAAATAACAAAAACAAACGAGCAGCAAAAAGAGAATATAGGGTGTTGTATCCAAACCGTCCAATCACATAACAAAATGCGTTCAAAAATGTTTACCGAAAGGCGAATACTACCTTCAGTTTCAGTAGAAAAAAGAGTGTAGTTCAAGCAAACCAGGAAGAACAGTTAGATATATCTATTGCTTAATTTAGAAGTCAAGCCCATCCATATTTCGCAAATAAACTTTTTTGAAACATTGTGTTTTTTTTTTTAGGAAAATTTGAATGCAGTATGAATAATGCAGTCGATCAATTAGGTTAAAGTTATTCCAAAAAACCCAAGGTACGTTAAACAATAACAACTACATACCATATAAAAATGTATACCCTTACAAGTTTTCAACAATAGAGGCTCATAAAAGGAAAATGATTCAAAAGTTGATTGAAAAGTTCACTAGATGATTCAAAAGTTGGATATTATCATTATTAAAATTATACATTGACAACAATGGTGGACACATCGAACAAATTTTATGAGTACCATTTATTTATATTAAAATTTCCTAAATAATCTTTGTTAATATATTTTGTATAAATATTTCGATTTTTTCTTCCTCACTATAAACCATTTTAATTATTTCATTAAAAAAATGTGCCTTATCAAACATAATAGTTGACATTTCCGTAGCTTACTTTACTAATGTTAACTTTTCCATATTTACAGGAAATAGTTTAAATAAGATATTCCACGTTTAATAACTGAAAAACGGTGTAAGATAGGGGTGTAGTATGGTATATTTTTGAAATAAGGAAAAAAGGATCACTCCAAAAGTTTTAGTAGCTCAAAAATATAAAAGAATGTAGTAATCAAATAGCTAAAAAAAAAAGAACTAAAATTTCTTTCCGGCTGGCAACTTACAAATATCCAGTCAGAGAAACACAGTGAATTTTTCGTTGGCAGCATTCTTTTATCAAAAAAAGATTGCACTCGACTGATATGGGCACTACCAGACTACACGTTTTTCAAGAAATTTTGTTCTATTTTCAGTTCTTCCTTATATTTCAAGGCATTTAATTCTGAGCTAATAATTTGAAATACAGCTGATGTTTAATATTTCCGAATATCTTATGTATCTATTCCGTGCGCCGTATTGATTTGACGTTTCCAAATTTTATATACATATCTGATAATAGATTCGTAATCAGCGACCCCAAAAACTCGTGGATACCAAATTCCAAAGAATTTAATCAATTTTACGTCTATTTTAAAACGCTCATGCGCTATGCAGCACCACAATTTTGGAATTTTAGAAATCTGATGACAGATTCATAATGGACGACCCCAAAAATTATCGACTAACAGTGTTCAGGTCGATTAGTCAAGCTTACAGTGATTTTTCAAACGCGCATGTGCCGTACTGAGCCGCCATCTTGGAAGTTTAGAAATGTGGCGACAGATTCGTAATCAGCAATCCCAAATACCCCGAGTAAGATAGCTCAGATCAAGTAATCAAATTTACATTGATTCTGCAAACGCGCATGCGCCTTATGAATCTGTCACTAGATATCGCTGTTTATGAATCTGTCACTAGATATCTAAAATTTCAACATGGTGTCGCCGACCATGTTGAAATTTTAGATATCTAGTGACAGATTCATAAACAGCGACTCCAAAAACCCCCTTGTACCAAATTTGGCATTAATCCATTGTTTTTTGAGAATGCTCGTCCACCATGTTGGATTCGCCATCTTGAATGTTAAAAATCTGACTTCAGGTTCTAATCCCCCCCCCCCCCCCCCCCCAAAAACCCACCCCCCCCCATTCTTTTTTTTTTTTAAATTTTTTTGTGCGGGGGGTGTTTTGGGGGGGGAAAAAAATCCTCGTCGGGGGGGGAAGGGGGCCGGAGCCAAAAAAAAAAAAATTTGGGGGGGGGGGGGGTCAAAAAAAAAATTCCTTTTTTTTTTTTTTTTTCCCGAAATTTAAAAAAAAAGGGGGGTTTTTTGGGGGGACCCCCCGCTGAGGAGCGCCGTTTTGAGGTTATGTTTATCATTCTGCGACCTAAAAACCCCTTCATGACGAAAATTTTGATAAACGAAACTTTGCATACATCTATTCATATTTTACACATACCTCTTGATTATCTCCTGAATCTGATTTCAATATACATATACACATTGGTTTTAGAAACAAAATATTTAATGTACCTATTCAACACCCCAAAACCCTTGTTTAAAAAGGTTTGTTTTTGTTCAACAGCAGTCATTCAGTTCTGACGATGTATTCGGAAAGTAATATTTCAGCCTTCTTCTAAGTAGCGAACGTCAAAATACTATTGAGGATGCTTTGTCAGAAAGTCAATACAAATTATTTCTTTTTTTGTATATTATGTTTTCGTCAAGGAGATAGTGTCCCACAATGGAAATGGTGTATTCGTTTGTTTACAAATGGTTTGGACCGTGGCTCACATTTTTCTCATTTTGATTATTGTCGAGCCTTGCCATTCGTGTCTTAGGGAGGTTGGTGTCTTACTTACAATTAGTGGTAAACTTTAAACCGTAAATACAATGAACTGTAGGGGAGACCGGGGCGCATTGTGGCATTATGTATATGTATTTCGCACTTAGGGCTGCCTGATTGGTTATTTAAAATTGTGCAGCGAATCACAGCAAAGGTGCCAAATTCAAGTACAGAATGCCACAAAGTGCGAAACACGTTTACATAATGCTCTCTATATACACTAGGGTAGACCTCAATATTTTTTTTTCGTTTTTTTCTCAGCGGGCCGGATGAAATTCAGTTCTGTGTACCTAAAAAACTTGTGCGGAAACCAAAACTGCCGCGATCGGAACCTTTTTTTCCCGTGCCGCAAAGCGCCGGAAGTTTCTTATGGGATTTACATGTTAAAAATCACTGAAAACGTTCGATACGTTCAAAAACTATGATAACCATCAAATCTGATAGTCGCAAGGATATATTTCCACGTATTTTTTTCCTCCTGAATCAGATGGAATCGTCAGATTTCGTTTATTCGTTGAATGAAAAAAAATTATGAGCGAAAAATTGCGAAAAAACGCCAAATTGAACTAAAAAAAATTTGAAAAAAGACGAAATAATTTATTATGGTGATTGTACCTGACTCTGAGGAGTATTAAGCGTATCATGATTCAAAAGTAGAGGTAAACACCTACAATTTAACGTCCGGTTGAAGTTTGTAGGTGCCTCTGAACCGGAGTTACGATCATTTCAAATTGTACGCAAAATTCTATCTGATTCAGGAGGAAAAAATACATGGAAATATATCCTTGCGACTATCAGATCTGATGATTTTCATAGTTTTTGAGCGTATCGAACGTTTTCAGTGATTTTTAACATGTAAATCCCATAAGAAACTTCCGGCGCTTTGCGGCACGGGAAAAAAGGTTCCGATCGCGGCAGTTTTAGTTTCCGCACAAGTTTTTAGGTACCCAGAACTGATTTTCACCCGGCCCGCTGAGGAAATACGAAAAAAAAATATCAAGGTCCACCCTAATATACACATATATATTTTCTTATACAGTGTGAGTAAAAAGTAAGAAAAGGTGCTTGAATTTCTTTAAATATTAGTTATTAACAAAAATTGGATTGGAGTGAAAAACGTTTTATACTTTTCTCGATGCACGTTTCGCCAACTAAGTTGGCATGTTCAGGAGACGATTAAAACTAAATTGTTACTTACACACTTGCACTATTTATACTTAATTTGTCGCCACGGTTCACTCAACTGTAACACATATCTTTTTTTATCAGCAAACAGTGGACTGGTGGGTATCGGACCATTGTCCTTATTCATACTACTGTTACATTTAACGATTTCTAAACTTTCAAAAGCATTTAACTGCCTACTGTTTGTTAAATTTATAATAAATTTTAAATTATTTATGTCTATTCTATGGTTGTTGCCAAAAGCATGTTGGGTAACACAAGATTTTTCCGTTCTGGCATATTTCAAATAAGCCATATGTTCTTTAAATCTAGTCAAAATAAACAAAAATATCTATTTTGACTAGAATTGGCGAGTTCCCCATTGGGGGATCCATTATTTAATATCTTTTTTTTAATTAGCTCTGAAAGTGTCAGCAAGGTCATCAGTCATCACTAGGCTTCAGAATGTTTGCGTGCCCGCGTGTAAAACTCTCCCTAAAACTAAAAAAATAGTCTCCCGCGCTCCCGCGACAACTGGAATGGGGATAGCATGCTACTGCGCATACGCGGCATTACGCGGGCTCTGGAGAGTGTTAGGCAATTAGGGGTCAATGCTGTACGTAGCACGGGAACGAAATATGTACATGCGTATATAATGTACAAAGCACTTAAAAAATACGGTTCCGAGACCTGTGTTGCCGCACACATTTCCGTACCATAGTCATCACTGGTCACAGTGATCACTCATCACATCACATACCTACTTGAATACGTTTGTAGTTTATTTAACACATTTTTAATAGGACACAGGCGTTCATTTTGCAAAATAACAGTAAGTCCTGTTGCACAATTGAGCTAACCATAACCATAAGCATAACTGTAATTTTAATTTTTTGTCCACAACAAATCCGCGTAAAATCATGTGTATTTTAAAACTCCCGCATAGAGGATTCAGTTTAGCCAATTTCACTAAATTAAACATTTTGTGTGAAAAATCAGAAATGATAGGAATTAGAAGAAATTATGGACATCGAATTGTTAACTAATATTGTAGTAATTTAGTATTAATTAGTGTTAGTTACTATTGTATTTAGGGTAGCCCTTAACCCACATTTCACGAGAGTGCGGACACAAGGTTGGTGTAACTGGCAAAACATATTTTAAACGTAAAGATAAAATAATTTCATCTTGTTTACGGTTATTGACGATTGAAGGTCATTCTTAATGCTAATGTTAATTGAATTAGTTGTAGACAAGAACATTATTTTCATATGTCATCTTTGTGGTTATGGTTAATTTTACGTTTATGTTAATTGTGCAACGGGCCTAAGGCTGTAACCCACTGGCAACACGCCACGCTATGCCATGCTACCCCATGCCATGTGACAAAAATGTATGCGTATATTCTTTCATTCAATTAACTGTGCCACGTACACACTCGACCCACGTGATACTACGCCACGCAATCCGACGTGTGGCGATCCAAAATTCTCAGATGCTGCCGATGCGTGTTAATACTTGTTTAGATGTTCCCCCTGCCTCTCTAACCTCACAGCAATCTACTTTCGTAGTCCATTCCAAATTTTGTCGCGTCGGGGTGGTATTTAGGAACCAAAATGCAACAAGAGCTGTTAACCCTTTCATTACTGTAACCGGATGAATCCGCAAAAATTTTAGAGAGAATTAAAAGTTAGAAAGAATGGGTTAAATGCGAGAAGCGGACGTATCCCCCGTAAGACAAGTTTAATCACGCATTTTTCTAACTCCTCCCACAAAATAATGCAATTGGCTGCATTAGAGCCCCCACTAATGTCTAGTATGCAATGCGTGCAATTTTGTCGCATCTCTTCAGTTCTTTGACCAATTTTGGGCAAATTGCGTCGGAACATATTATTGTATTTATCGTTTTATCATGGCGCGTAATAAACGGTGTACTGAAGCAGAACTCCCAGACATTCTTATGAATAGTGACGAAGATGAGGCGTTCTTGGTTCAAGAAAAAGAGGTCGATTGGTTGGGATGTTCTGCCAGAGGATTCCGGTTCTGAGATCAGTTTTGCGGAGGTATTTGAAAACGTTAGTGACAACGAAAGTATTTTTAAAGATCTCAACGACGACCAACGTAATGGATATGATCAACATAGCGACATAGAGGACTATGTTGGACCTCCACCCCAAAAAAAATGATTTCGCTAACTTAGATTCTGGTTGTAAAATCGACGGCGTAGGAGATTCCCCTTCTCCGTTAGAAATACTTGAGCACTTTTTGCCAACAGATTTCATTGAACAAATTGTAAACCAAACTAACAATTACTACCAGTATGTAATAAACAAAAATCCAACGAACGCACTGGAAAATTATAGACTTATAGATGTAAATGAAATGTACACATTTTTGGGTGTTTGTCTTCTCATGCCGCTGATGAAGAAACAGAGGTTGCAAAACTACTGGACAAAAGAGTTCATCATTAAGACACCTATATTTAGCCAGGTTATGTCACGTGATAGGTATTGTCAAATTCTAGGTTTTTTGAATTTCTGTGACAATGACAACATTGATAAAAATGACAGACAAAATGTATAAAATCAGATGCGTTGTCTATCGTTTTAAAAATTCCTTCAAGAACTCACTGTATCCCTTTCAAAACCTTGTCATAGATGAGAGTGTGTAGCCGCCTTTCCCTCACAGATTGAAATGTTTGGGGTAAACGGAAAGGACATCGATTATACACTGATAACTATTGGTAAAAGGACATCTTAAACATCGATTATACACTGATAACTGGTACACTACTGTTTCAGTTTCTTTTTGAAACTCGATGTCGATATGCTTCTGAGTTCAATCGAATCTGTTCAAAAAACGATCAAATGGTATAAAAAGGTTTTTTCACCTCTTGGACTGGTCGGTTTTGAACTCTCACGCAGTGTACAAGATGAAAACAGGCGAAAACCCACCATTACTGATGTTTCAGAAAAAACTGGTAAATGATATTTTCCAAAAATATAACAAACGTTCTAGAGAAGTTCTAGAAGTGGTAGGCCAGACAATGCTCATTCCCCTTTGAGGCTGACGGAAAGGCATTTTCCCAGAATGTACCCTCGAAATCCCCGAAATAATAAAGTTACACAGAAGATGTGTGTTGTATGCGCCAAAAAGAAGATAAGAAAGGAAACCAGCTATACCTGTCAACAGTGTGATGTGCCTTTGTGCGTAATTGGTTGTTTTGAGCGTTACCACACTGTAGTACGTTTTTTAAGTTTTTTTTCAATAGGTACCCTATTTTAAGTAAAATAAGTCTGTTTTGTTATGTTCCTTGAAAAGAATAAATCTTTATTATATTTATTCTTTATTGTATTGAAATGTTTATGTAATGATATGATTAAATAAAGCATTTTTATGTAGCAGTTTCCTATTTTAGGTTATATGTACAATGTAACGTTAGTTACGGGAACCGTATGTATCCACCCATATGTTTTTACATTTAGTTGCGGGAACCGTACGAATCCGCAAGCGTCTCCCAATGCCGTACAGAGAGATTGATATGTAAAAAGCGATGCCGGAATGAAAGGGTGAACGGCAAAATGGTATGGTGTAATTTAAACTTTATATCATAGTCGCCGTAAATGCAATGACATGTGTCAAATACATAATCGCCGTTCTGTGTCGCCGTTAATGACATATCAAAATATTAATCATTGACAATAATATCAAACATCGTAACTTTAAACATGCCAAGGCATATAAGTGAGGCGCAAAGAGCAAGGGCTATAGCTAAATTAGAAGAAAACTGGTCCTTGAGTGAAGTGGCTGCTGAATTAAATGTAAGTAAAAGTTGCATATTTTACATTAAAAAAACGCTGGCAAGAAGAACAGCGACTACAAAGGCCTATCAGACAAGGTATAGGAAAGGTCTCCACTGAGAATGAAGATAATGCTCTGGTCGAATTTATCAGTCATAATCCATTCGAAACCGCTGTGAAGGCTCGAGAAGAAACATTTTTCCAGAGGCTCTCAGAACAAGACAAAGGCGTCTAAAACAATGCGGCTTTAAGAACTGCGTTGCTGCTCACAAAGTGTTTCTAACCGAAGAGCATAAACACAGGCGAGTTCAGTTTGCAAATGAATTTTTACAAGGAAATGAATTTTGGAATACTGTCGTGTTTTCCGACGAAAAGACGTTCCAATCTTCCAAAAATGGAAGACTACGTATTTATCGACTCAGGAATACAAGATTTGAAGAGAATTACACCTTGTGTACTACCATAGTGGCCGCTTTTCGGTCAATGTTTGGGCGTGGATAAGCGTTCACGGTCCTGGAGTGTGCTGGCAAATTTAAGGTCGATTAACATCCGCACACTATACAAATATTTTGGAGAACATGATTTTGATGAACCATCAGTGAGGCAAGTTTTTCCTGAAAATTTTGTATTTCGGCATGTGAGAAATTTTACTTAGTAGGTATAATTTAAAAATGTAATAACTACACTTTCGTTACAGGATAATTCTCCAATTCATACTGGACGACTAGTAAGAGAATGGATAAATAACCACAACATCAATGTTTTGCCTTGGCCGGCAAAATGTCCAGATTTTAACCCCATTGAAAACGTGTGGGGTTTCTTAGTAAAAAAATATATAAAAGAGACTAGGTCGGCAAACCGCGACCAACTCTGGGAAAGTATTGAAAATGCTTGGGAAGAGCTGGTGGACTAATATGATATGAGAACGTTAATCACTTCCATGCCAAGAAGATTAGAGAATATTGTAGCGTCAAATGGCAGTGCAATAAACTATTAATAATTAAATCCACTTAAATATTAGATAAACTTTTTATTTTAAGTTAACGTTTTAAAACAGAACAGAAAATCGTTTCCTTCATTTTTACCTTGTTAATATTTTTTAAAATTATACTAATCGTATGTGAGTAATACTAGAGTTAACCTTTATATATTATTATTAGTTATGATATAGTTATTATAATACTACTCATGTAATTCATCTACTCATTATTCTAATATAAAATGATCAAAATAATATGTCTGCCATTGTATATACTAAAGTATCTGCCTTTCTGTTACGCTACTGAACAAAATCCGATTTACTACGATAAAATTCAGGCATTATTTTCATGACTACCAAAAACCGTTCACATTTGGATGGCGCCAACTGTACATTCTGCGCAATATAGAGATCAGAATATGCAATATAGAGATCAGAATATATAGAGATCAAAATATATCTTCTATTTTTCTTGATGTGTAAAACCATAGCTGCAGCAGTACATTCTTCTAAAAATTCTTTGTCACTAGACGAACTGCTTGTATACTCCATAACGTACTCAAAGCTACTAACAACTTGTCTGATTAAAATGTATAGAATAAATGAACGTGTCATCACATGGCGTGTTACAAATATGCATACAACATCACCCACGTGAACCTATGTGGCATAACGTGGCGTTGCGTGGCATTGCACGACGTGTCGCTAGTGGGTTTGAGCCTTTTTTATATGCCACTTAATAAATTACTTAGAATGTTAGAATGCACAAGACCGAAGTTTGTTTTAGACTTACACACAACCAATACTTCTGAGTATTCTCTATTAGATTTCTGCACTTCAAAGTAAATTCCGGATTCGTCTCGTCCCGATTCCTTTATTCGTCCACTTACACAGGGTGAGCCAAAAGTCCCGGTAGAGCAGAATAACTCGGCGGGAGTGCATTTTAGGGGAAGATATTAAATAGAAAAGTTTTATGATTTTTTCCTGGCTATTTAACGGTAACCTTGGATTTGATCTTGAACATGACCTTATAGGTTATTTCAAGATCAAGCCAATTTTTAAATGGAACTCCATACTTTTGACGCCCGAAATAGAGAGAGCGAGAGAGAAAATTTTACGTTCAGATATGGCCTTGAGTTACCCCTCCTTTAACCTTGGGGATCCCCACAAGGTCAAACTGGGAAAATCCGCTACAGGAGTATACGGCAATAACTTTGAACATTAGCTTTAATGAAAAAGTTACAAACTCACCTTGCCTTAATTGGCTGTGTGCACACATCACCTTTCCTTCACCAGCTGAGTGTACACATCACTTTGCTTCACCAACTGGGTATACATCAATAACTGATACTACGACAAGAAATTTTCAAGCTAGTCTGATTTTGAGACATTTTCCCCTAAAGTGCACTCCCGTCGAGTTATTCTGCCGTACCGGGACTTTTGGCTCACCCTGTATAATTACCAAAAACGTGGATGTATACAGTGGACGCCGCTTATAAGACTCACGGATATAAGGTTCAGTCGCCTATAAGACTCAAAATCGCCAAAAACAGTCCAGACGTATCCGAATACATTGAAAAAAACTCGGTTATAAGACTCACCACTTCGGATATAAGACTCAGTTTATGAAAAATACATAATTGAAATGATGGAAAGTAACAAAAAAACTTTTTTGTTATGTATACTTTGAACTGATTATGTATGTTTGTACGTATGTATTTGAAGAGTTACCTTTTTTATAAGTAAATAACACGTTATTGTGTTGTATTATGTCTATTCACAGGTAAAATAAAGTTTGTGTATTACATACATTCTAAAATCTTCTTTTTCTCCCTTCGCTTATAAGGTTCATCCGCTTATAATAATAATAATAATAATATAATAATAAAAAAAAAAAAACGTCTTTATTCATCTAACAAAGCATAATACAACAGAAACAATACAGTGCACTATATGCAAATAATTTAGATGAAAAGGCGAAGTATCACTCTTGTCGGGCGCTTTTAAACTTAACCGAAAAAAATAATCACAACATATTGACATAACATAACAATACTGGATAAATCTGTTTGCATGAAAAATAATAACATAACAACATAATAACCACTCCTGATTAGTAGTTAAACAAATATATACTCACTTATATTTACAACATTATAATAAACACATTTACCTACGAGTATACCTAATATGCAGTAATATATATCACACTTTTCAGTAAAATTTCAGGTCCTTTTCCATGGCCAAAGTAAATATTCTCAGAGATTACGGCGACAGATAGAGATTTGTTATTTTCTTTTTTAAAGTTTAGGATAGTATAATTGTAGAAAATGACAGGTAGAGTATTATAGGCTTTGCATGCACAATATGTAAAAGAACGTTGATATACCGAGGTTTTGTGCTTGGGTATAACTAATAGTCGCGAGTTTCTTGTTGACAAATTATTGACATCCCGAAATCTTACTAACTTTTTATTTAGGTAAGTTGGCTTACTATTAGTCAAAACTTTATGTGTTAAACTTAATAAGTGCACTTTGCGTAAGTCTTCTAATTTCAATCTTCACGTTTGAGACATATAAGACTCACTTTTTGCCAGTCCCAAAGTGAGTCTTATAAGCGGCGTCCACTGTATATTTTTTCTTCTGTTTTAATGAATTACATCTTGTAAGTAAATATTTCAATAGTTACACCTAATATTTTTTTACACATGGAACGTAATATTAACGCACATGAAAGAGCAATCTGTATACGTGTTTCGCACCTCATGGCATTCTGTACCTGAATTTGGCACCTTTGCTCTGATTCGCTGTACAGTTTGAAATAACCAGTCAGGCAGCCCTAGGTGCGAAATACATAATACAGAATGCCATAATGCGCACGGGATGGGTTGGTACATTTGAAGTGAAAATAAATATTGTATAATTTTTAAATTTCCTTTGTTTAACTACTTTATGGGGACTGCGTTTGTTAGTATAAATATAATATAAGAAATTTTTAGAACGTAGTCAATTTTTTCTTAACCTATGTAAACACATTTTAAAACAATTAAAATAAAAAGTACACCAACTAGCCCCGATTTCCTGTAAGTTTTAAAGATAGCACCTGGAATGAAACGTAATTATAAGAATTATTTTTCATAATAAATTTTTTTTTTTCTGTATATTTTAAGTAGATCCCTACATAAACACTTGTACATTTTTACATACAATATATACACAATATATAGGGTGTATATGTGTATAGCTGAAGTTAACGATAGGTGTAAGACAAAAAAATGTTCGCGTTAACATTTGTAATTTTAGGAATTATCCGTGCTTAATTAGGATTTTTTTTTCAAATTTTTGTTGTCGAAAAATCGAGAAGGCTATAACCAAAAAACTAGTTTTCTGAGCAGGTAACGTGCCCTTTCTATGCAAGTATAGGGAAAATATAATTTAAGAAAGTTGCTTAGAATTGAAATTGAAATATATAAACAGGTCTATATTAACATCGGTAGTTCATAAAATAGCAATTTTTCTTCTCTTATATAAAGTTGGTTTCCTTTTAGGTTGCTGGAGCAGTGACAACATACCTAGTGATTTTATTCCAATTAAATAATTAATGACAAATGACAAAATTGAAAAGGAATATTTAAAGAAAATAATTTAACATTAGCTGCCTTTAATCATTTTAAAGATATCACGTTTTTGAAGCAAAGTCTCAAACATCACAATGGCTTAAAACTCACAAAGTGTAGGGGGGGGGGGGGGGGGGGGGGGGGGGGGGGGGGGGGGGGGGGGGGGGGGGGGGGGGGGGGGGGGGGGGGGGGGGGGGGGGGGGGGGGGGGGGGGGGGGGGGGGGGGGGGGGGGGCCCGGCCGGCCGCGGCGGGGGGGGGGGGGGGGCGGGGGGGGGGGGGGGGGGGGGGGGGGGGGGGGCGGGGGCCGGGGGGGGGGGGGGGGGGGGGGGGGGGGGGGGGGGGGGGGGGGGGGGGGGGGGGGGGGGGGGGGGGGGGGGGGGGGGGGGGGGGGGGGGGGGGGGGGGGGGGGGGGGGGGGGGGGGGGGGGGGGGGGGGGGGGGGGGGGGGGGGGGGGGGGGGGGGGGGGGGGGGGGGGGGGGGGGGGGGGGGGGGGGGGGGGGGGGGGGGGGGGGGGGGGGGGGGGGGGGGGGGGGGGGGGGGGGGGGGGGGGGGGGGGGGGGGGGGGGGGGGGGGGGGGGGGGGGGGGGGGGGGGGGGGGGGGGGGGGGGGGGGGGGGGGGGGGGGGGGGGGGGGGGGGGGGGGGGGGGGGGGGGGGGGGGGGGGGGGGGGGGGGGGGGGGGGGGGGGGGGGGGGGGGGGGGGGGGGGGGGGGGGGGGGGGGGGGGGGGGGGGGGGGGGGGGGGGGGGGGGGGGGGGGGGGGGGGGGGGGGGGGGGGGGGGGGGGGGGGGGGGGGGGGGGGGGGGGGGGGGGGGGGGGGGGGGGGGGGGGGGGGGGGGGGGGGGGGGGGGGGGGGGGGGGGGGGGGGGGGGGGGGGGGGGGGGGGGGGGGGGGGGGGGGGGGGGGGGGGGGGGGGGGGGGGGGGGGGGGGGGGGGGGGGGGGGGGGGGGGGGGGGGGGGGGGGGGGGGGGGGGGGGGGGGGGGGGGGGGGGGGGGGGGGGGGGGGGGGGGGGGGGGGGGGGGGGGGGGGGGGGGGGGGGGGGGGGGGGGGGGGGGGGGGGGGGGGGGGGGGGGGGGGGGGGGGGGGGGGGGGGGGGGGGGGGGGGGGGGGGGGGGGGGGGGGGGGGGGGGGGGGGGGGGGGGGGGGGGGGGGGGGGGGGGGGGGGGGGGGGGGGGGGGGGGGGGGGGGGGGGGGGGGGGGGGGGGGGGGGGGGGGGGGGGGGGGGGGGGGGGGGGGGGGGGGGGGGGGGGGGGGGGGGGGGGGGGGGGGGGGGGGGGGGGGGGGGGGGGGGGGGGGGGGGGGGGGGGGGGGGGGGGGGGGGGGGGGGGGGGGGGGGGGGGGGGGGGGGGGGGGGGGGGGGGGGGGGGGGGGGGGGGGGGGGGGGGGGGGGGGGGGGGGGGGGGGGGGGGGGGGGGGGGGGGGGGGGGGGGGGGGGGGGGGGGGGGGGGGGGGGGGGGGGGGGGGGGGGGGGGGGGGGGGGGGGGGGGGGGGGGGGGGGGGGGGGGGGGGGGGGGGGGGGGGGGGGGGGGGGGGGGGGGGGGGGGGGGGGGGGGGGGGGGGGGGGGGGGGGGGGGGGGGGGGGGGGGGGGGGGGGGGGGGGGGGGGGGGGGGGGGGGGGGGGGGGGGGGGGGGGGGGGGGGGGGGGGGGGGGGGGGGGGGGGGGGGGGGGGGGGGGGGGGGGGGGGGGGGGGGGGGGGGGGGGGGGGGGGGGGGGGGGGGGGGGGGGGGGGGGGGGGGGGGGGGGGGGGGGGGGGGGGGGGGGGGGGGGGGGGGGGGGGGGGGGGGGGGGGGGGGGGGGGGGGGGGGGGGGGGGGGGGGGGGGGGGGGGGGGGGGGGGGGGGGGGGGGGGGGGGGGGGGGGGGGGGGGGGGGGGGGGGGGGGGGGGGGGGGGGGGGGGGGGGGGGGGGGGGGGGGGGGGGGGGGGGGGGGGGGGGGGGGGGGGGGGGGGGGGGGGGGGGGGGGGGGGGGGGGGGGGGGGGGGGGGGGGGGGGGGGGGGGGGGGGGGGGGGGGGGGGGGGGGGGGGGGGGGGGGGGGGGGGGGGGGGGGGGGGGGGGGGGGGGGGGGGGGGGGGGGGGGGGGGGGGGGGGGGGGGGGGGGGGGGGGGGGGGGGGGGGGGGGGGGGGGGGGGGGGGGGGGGGGGGGGGGGGGGGGGGGGGGGGGGGGGGGGGGGGGGGGGGGGGGGGGGGGGGGGGGGGGGGGGGGGGGGGGGGGGGGGGGGGGGGGGGGGGGGGGGGGGGGGGGGGGGGGGGGGGGGGGGGGGGGGGGGGGGGGGGGGGGGGGGGGGGGGGGGGGGGGGGGGGGGGGGGGGGGGGGGGGGGGGGGGGGGGGGGGGGGGGGGGGGGGGGGGGGGGGGGGGGGGGGGGGGGGGGGGGGGGGGGGGGGGGGGGGGGGGGGGGGGGGGGGGGGGGGGGGGGGGGGGGGGGGGGGGGGGGGGGGGGGGGGGGGGGGGGGGGGGGGGGGGGGGGGGGGGGGGGGGGGGGGGGGGGGGGGGGGGGGGGGGGGGGGGGGGGGGGGGGGGGGGGGGGGGGGGGGGGGGGGGGGGGGGGGGGGGGGGGGGGGGGGGGGGGGGGGGGGGGGGGGGGGGGGGGGGGGGGGGGGGGGGGGGGGGGGGGGGGGGGGGGGGGGGGGGGGGGGGGGGGGGGGGGGGGGGGGGGGGGGGGGGGGGGGGGGGGGGGGGGGGGGGGGGGGGGGGGGGGGGGGGGGGGGGGGGGGGGGGGGGGGGGGGGGGGGGGGGGGGGGGGGGGGGGGGGGGGGGGGGGGGGGGGGGGGGGGGGGGGGGGGGGGGGGGGGGGGGGGGGGGGGGGGGGGGGGGGGGGGGGGGGGGGGGGGGGGGGGGGGGGGGGGGGGGGGGGGGGGGGGGGGGGGGGGGGGGGGGGGGGGGGGGGGGGGGGGGGGGGGGGGGGGGGGGGGGGGGGGGGGGGGGGGGGGGGGGGGGGGGGGGGGGGGGGGGGGGGGGGGGGGGGGGGGGGGGGGGGGGGGGGGGGGGGGGGGGGGGGGGGGGGGGGGGGGGGGGGGGGGGGGGGGGGGGGGGGGGGGGGGGGGGGGGGGGGGGGGGGGGGGGGGGGGGGGGGGGGGGGGGGGGGGGGGGGGGGGGGGGGGGGGGGGGGGGGGGGGGGGGGGGGGGGGGGGGGGGGGGGGGGGGGGGGGGGGGGGGGGGGGGGGGGGGGGGGGGGGGGGGGGGGGGGGGGGGGGGGGGGGGGGGGGGGGGGGGGGGGGGGGGGGGGGGGGGGGGGGGGGGGGGGGGGGGGGGGGGGGGGGGGGGGGGGGGGGGGGGGGGGGGGGGGGGGGGGGGGGGGGGGGGGGGGGGGGGGGGGGGGGGGGGGGGGGGGGGGGGGGGGGGGGGGGGGGGGGGGGGGGGGGGGGGGGGGGGGGGGGGGGGGGGGGGGGGGGGGGGGGGGGGGGGGGGGGGGGGGGGGGGGGGGGGGGGGGGGGGGGGGGGGGGGGGGGGGGGGGGGGGGGGGGGGGGGGGGGGGGGGGGGGGGGGGGGGGGGGGGGGGGGGGGGGGGGGGGGGGGGGGGGGGGGGGGGGGGGGGGGGGGGGGGGGGGGGGGGGGGGGGGGGGGGGGGGGGGGGGGGGGGGGGGGGGGGGGGGGGGGGGGGGGGGGGGGGGGGGGGGGGGGGGGGGGGGGGGGGGGGGGGGGGGGGGGGGGGGGGGGGGGGGGGGGGGGGGGGGGGGGGGGGGGGGGGGGGGGGGGGGGGGGGGGGGGGGGGGGGGGGGGGGGGGGGGGGGGGGGGGGGGGGGGGGGGGGGGGGGGGGGGGGGGGGGGGGGGGGGGGGGGGGGGGGGGGGGGGGGGGGGGGGGGGGGGGGGGGGGGGGGGGGGGGGGGGGGGGGGGGGGGGGGGGGGGGGGGGGGGGGGGGGGGGGGGGGGGGGGGGGGGGGGGGGGGGGGGGGGGGGGGGGGGGGGGGGGGGGGGGGGGGGGGGGGGGGGGGGGGGGGGGGGGGGGGGGGGGGGGGGGGGGGGGGGGGGGGGGGGGGGGGGGGGGGGGGGGGGGGGGGGGGGGGGGGGGGGGGGGGGGGGGGGGGGGGGGGGGGGGGGGGGGGGGGGGGGGGGGGGGGGGGGGGGGGGGGGGGGGGGGGGGGGGGGGGGGGGGGGGGGGGGGGGGGGGGGGGGGGGGCGGGGGGGGGGGGGGGGGGGGGGGGGGGGGGGGGGGGGGGGGGGGGGGGGGGGGGGGGGGGGGGGGGGGGGGGGGGGGGGGGGGGGGGGGGGGGGGGGGGGGGGGGGGGGGGGGGGGGGGGGGGGGGGGGGGGGGGGGGGGGGGGGGGGGGGGGGGGGGGGGGGGGGGGGGGGGGGGGGGGGGGGGGGGGGGGGGGGGGGGGGGGGGGGGGGGGGGGGGGGGGGGGGGGGGGGGGGGGGGGGGGGGGGGGGGGGGGGGGGGGGGGGGGGGGGGGGGGGGGGGGGGGGGGGGGGGGGGGGGGGGGGGGGGGGGGGGGGGGGGGGGGGGGGGGGGGGGGGGGGGGGGGGGGGGGGGGGGGGGGGGGGGGGGGGGGGGGGGGGGGGGGGGGGGGGGGGGGGGGGGGGGGGGGGGGGGGGGGGGGGGGGGGGGGGGGGGGGGGGGGGGGGGGGGGGGGGGGGGGGGGGGGGGGGGGGGGGGGGGGGGGGGGGGGGGGGGGGGGGGGGGGGGGGGGGGGGGGGGGGGGGGGGGGGGGGGGGGGGGGGGGGGGGGGGGGGGGGGGGGGGGGGGGGGGGGGGGGGGGGGGGGGGGGGGGGGGGGGGGGGGGGGGGGGGGGGGGGGGGGGGGGGGGGGGGGGGGGGGGGGGGGGGGGGGGGGGGGGGGGGGGGGGGGGGGGGGGGGGGGGGGGGGGGGGGGGGGGGGGGGGGGGGGGGGGGGGGGGGGGGGGGGGGGGGGGGGGGGGGGGGGGGGGGGGGGGGGGGGGGGGGGGGGGGGGGGGGGGGGGGGGGGGGGGGGGGGGGGGGGGGGGGGGGGGGGGGGGGGGGGGGGGGGGGGGGGGGGGGGGGGGGGGGGGGGGGGGGGGGGGGGGGGGGGGGGGGGGGGGGGGGGGGGGGGGGGGGGGGGGGGGGGGGGGGGGGGGGGGGGGGGGGGGGGGGGGGGGGGGGGGGGGGGGGGGGGGGGGGGGGGGGGGGGGGGGGGGGGGGGGGGGGGGGGGGGGGGGGGGGGGGGGGGGGGGGGGGGGGGGGGGGGGGGGGGGGGGGGGGGGGGGGGGGGGGGGGGGGGGGGGGGGGGGGGGGGGGGGGGGGGGGGGGGGGGGGGGGGGGGGGGGGGGGGGGGGGGGGGGGGGGGGGGGGGGGGGGGGGGGGGGGGGGGGGGGGGGGGGGGGGGGGGGGGGGGGGGGGGGGGGGGGGGGGGGGGGGGGGGGGGGGGGGGGGGGGGGGGGGGGGGGGGGGGGGGGGGGGGGGGGGGGGGGGGGGGGGGGGGGGGGGGGGGGGGGGGGGGGGGGGGGGGGGGGGGGGGGGGGGGGGGGGGGGGGGGGGGGGGGGGGGGGGGGGGG